>RCHF01002880.1:0-21682 GCA_003987895.1 Neonothopanus nambi | reverse complement strand
CTTCATGTATGTCTTCTGCAAATACAAAGTCCATGCACCTTTCGCGACCTGAGACGATGTAGGTGTAGGCGCGCCGAGTTCAGCCGAGTGAACTTCCTGCATTTGCAGAATTTCGCCCTCGACTAGATTGGCTATGACGCTGGCAATGAGTTGTATAACTTCGGGATCTCCTAGACGAGCGAGAGAGGCGCTAGCTCGTCCAAGGATGAAGTTCCCACCTAGCACAGCAAGCTTGTTACCAAAAGCCTCGGGTGCTGAAGCGGTTCCTCGACGAAGGGGTGAGCCGTCGATGACGTCGTCGTGTAGCAGTGAAGCCGCATGAACCATCTCTACAATCTGTGCGAGACGTAGCTGTGTCGGAAGTATAAGCGAAGGAGAAACCAGGTCTCGAACTGATGTGGTCGGAAAAGTTGGTATTGTTGGTTTAGCATGCGGGGAGGGAGGTTGTAACGAAAATGTTGAATTGAAGAGAGTCGTTTTATCTGGAATACCAGGGTTCCAATCATTCAATACGTCAGATCTAGAGAGTGGCCTATCGAGATCCTCCATACGACCGCCTGCGCGCGCCTGCTCCGAAGCCCACTTAATCAGCCAGTCTCTTCCAAGCCCATTTGTTGCTTGTGAGAAAAGGAGTATCATAAGTGGTCGTAGTTGCTTCGAAGGTCTAAGGAAGTAGTATTTCGCAATATCATCCAACCCAGGATGAGCAGAACCCAAGAGTTTCACGAGATCTTGTCGTAATTGGGAGAGTTGTGGTGCAACTAAAGCAAATGGATCTGGAGAAAGCGAGTCACTATGACCGGATTTCGAAGGTACTGAGGCAAGAGTAAGGTATCTCTGGCATGGTCGAATGGCACTCTGAGGTCGAAAGTGAGAACGAAGGGTTGAACATCCTCGCATGCCTCAAAAGAGTTTGACTCTCTGTCATCACGCGCCGCGCGTCATTTTTACCACGCCCCTTTCCCTCTAGGCTCTGCGCCGGGTTGGCGCCGGTGCCGTCGGTAACATCGGTAACTTCATCAACTTAGCTGTGGTTGTGTATATCCATTATTTGAGATGTAAATGTTGGAATAATAACTGGGTACACCTGGCTGAGCTAAGATTTACATAGTTGTTTTAACTACAAATTGGTGGTAGATGTATACATACAGAAATTGATGTTGTCGGGACCCTTGCATATTTGCAGTTGACTCCTGGGCCAGGCAATTTTAGTATACATGTCATGTCTCCCTCTGCAGGATTGACTTAACAGTAAATGTATCTGATGATCAATATTTATCCACTCTTGAGATGTACCCAAGACTTTCTCTATTTTGCTCAAATGAACAGGACATAGATTGAAAACTTTTCTAATTTCAATCGATATATATATATTACTCTGAGTCGATCAACACATGCAGAGCTGTCAAGCTTCTTGCAAATAGCTGTAAATAGTATATGTGGAATATTCTTCCCATATTCTGCCACTAATTCCTGACCCAGACTGTCTAGTCTCTCAGCTGTTGAAAGATAGAAGTGAGATGACGATATGGTCATCTATTGCAGTGCCAGTACTGTACATGGTACCAGTGTTGTGGTACTATAATGTTCCATTAAAATGTCTTAGAACATCTCAGAATATCCCAGATAAGCTAGAATAGACACCATGTAAAAATACATGTATATGAAATGGAGAAGACTGCCATAGGCAGCCTGAGGATTTTTTGACATTATTTAAATGGGCTGATGGCTTTATCAGAAATTTTGAAATTCAAATTTTCCAGGTCTTTGATTTCTAAAATTTTTTCGCAGACTCTCTTTTTAGTAGAGTGAAAGAGAATGCCCATTCACATCTATTTACGTGATATATACGTGTTTTACATGGCATCTATCTTAACTATTTTATGCACATAATTCTGGTATCTTCCTTGTATTCAGAAAGCGTAAAGAAGACATGTACTGGTAGGGAGAGACTATTGCTAGAAAGAAGTAATGAATGTAAATGTTGTAGTGGCAATTTGGAAAGTCGATCTGCTGCTTCATACTATAGCAATCTCCTTGTGCAAGCTACCTCAGAGTATTATATCATCGTTATCTACTTAGCAGTTCCAGTAGCCAAGTGCTCTATATCATGTAGGCAATAAATATAATAAACTCTCATATCAAGTTGACCAGCTGCATTTACTCTGATTCTCGTGTAGTTGATATATACAAGATCTAGATGTCAATAATTTTGTAGTGAGTAGCTAGCAGGTGTAATAATTTTGTGGTGAGTAGCGAGCAAATGGTATAATCTTGTAGCAAGTTACAAGTAAGTGAGATGATTTTGTAGCAAGTCACAAGCAAGTGGGATGTTTTTGTAGCAGAGCGTAACTTAAAGCAATGCTAGTTATGCCAAAGGCAGTGGCATAATTTAGTTCTCTTCTGCCTTTTCTGCTATTCAAATATTGAAGTATGAGTTATAAGAAAAACACAAATCTCTATTGACACACCAGACCCTGCTCCTTCACCATCGCCTTCCCAGAATTACAAAGTCAGAACAATTCAAAGGTAAATTCCAACTTGATACTCACTATAAACTTGGCTACTTTGGATGACAGATTTTTGTTTGAATGAGTCATTATAAAAGCGACGACTTTAGCATAATTTTTTTCTTGAAAATAAAGTGGATTGCCACTCTGCGAAGCAGCGAATTGCTAGAGAACAATGGGAGTGTCACATCATTCACGCTGAAACAGAAAGATTATTACATACCAGCTCTCCTTCAGTGATGGCAAACAAGTCTGAGTCAGACATAGTTGATTGAGTGGGACAAGTTAAGTATAAGATAAGAGGCAGGGTTTTATATGTATTTTGCATTCCAAGGTGGCTCAGGGAGGCGACTTTTTGTTCAAAAATTCTATTTGGCAAGTGGCAGGTGGCAGTGTACCAGGACCTAGAATGGATGTCTATTGTGCGCTTCTTTACTTCTTGATTGCCATGTATTACAGCAGCAGCATAATCCTAACACATGCAGATTTGCTCCAAATATTGTCATGTAGCCTTCTATCCGAACTGCAGATGTTGCAAGATAATCTGCAAGCAGATTTTAATATTACTGCACATAATTCCAGACCAGTAATTTTAGAGTGGCATACACCCCATTTTTAAGAGTCAAAAGCTAAAATTAACTGTAACGCCAGGTAGCTCCACTGCCTGGAGGCCAATCTGCCATGCATGAGAATTACAGACACTGATTTCCGGATAGCCCTCAACTACAGAACACAAAATAACCCACGCGCCCGGCTTAAATGACAGGCGAGCGGAGTCGTCAAGGTATTCGGGCAGGGCAGACTACGTATTATTAAGTAGATCACATGTACATAAGTTGTATAACTGTTAATTAACGTTTTGATTCTCGGTATCTCCGTACTCAACCACCACAAAGGAGTTCTACGATACCCTATCACTCACAGCTGCGGCTGTGAGTGATAGGGTATTCTTATACTCTCCTCTCGTACGCACTCTGTGAGTATCTCAAAACCCTCGCCAATTAGTATGCACTCGGTGTTCAGAAACCGCTCACCAAAATATTGTCGGTTTCCCGCTCGCCAGTATCTCAAAACCCGCGCCATTGGGATACATCAGGAAAATCCCCTTTGCTGTCAAGTCACCTGAGATCTAACTGGCATTCAGGGTTGCCCAGGGTTTGAGCTGAAATTCAAGCTGAACCTGGGTGACCTGGGGTGACCTGGGGTGACCTGGGTGACCTGGGTGACCTTGGGCATGAGCTCACTAGATCACCAAGCCTGAGAAGCCCTAGAGAACCTCAGGCTATGTGACTACTAGTCTTAATTCTGTGTATTACATGACTAATTTTCTTAGGGTAGCATATATGTATGAATGCTCAATCACAGTTATTATAGGTTCAAATAAGGGAAGAACATAAGAATTATACTGTTATTATGATAAATGTACTTTGTCACAGTGTATCGGAATGGATAGGAAAGGTCAAGCCCACTGAGGCTGGTACGTCTAGCTCAAACCTAAGAGTCCCTTGGACGAGTTCAATAAATGGTCTGATAGGCAAACTTGCTTTGCATCGAGTTAACAAAAAATCGATGACAGTCATCGAGAACGTTCTCCGATTTCCACGACTCGCGGAAATCTGCTGGGAATAGCATGCATGTCTGTCGTATGCGTGAAATGGCCACAATTTCTCCTTGAGGAAGCTTAGCAGAATCTTTCGACTTTGTTACCACATACATTCCATGATGAGGCTCTCCCGTTGGTTTGAACTTCGAGTACCATTCGACATAGACAAGGGGATCCTGTGGCCAAGGTGCTGATATTGTCCTTCCAAACGAATCCTTTATAGTGGATGGTAGACGAAATACCACCCGCACCCGCCCAGCTCTGCAACCTAAAGCAATTGCTGTCAGCCATGCTCGGTGGAATCATGAGGGATGGTCTACATACCTGCAAGAGCAGTAGATTCAGCGTCGTCAGTCTCCAATACTATGACCGTGTCGAACCGGGTACTCTTTGACCCCCTTCGTACCGGCAATGCTCTAACGATCTCTCTCACTGCCCCTTCATCTACCAAACTAGGAGGATTGAGCTTGAATTGATGCCAAACCTCAAGGGAATCAAAAGGGAGAGTCTTCTCGAAAAGTGTGCGTCCTTTCAGCTGTTGCCCATCAGGAAGATATTTGCTGAGGAAAATTTTTAAGTGACGAATAAAATTAGGTGCATCGTGCGAGACTTGAATCGTCGATAGCCGCTTGTGGGGCTCAGGTGGGTACTTTGCTATGCTGTAATACATCTCCGAGTGCAGGGATGTGCCGCTGTCGACCACCATGGCGTCCTCCCGTAGAACGGGTATCTCCTCCCCCGTCACGTCCTCCACGTCCTCCACCGCCTCCACTTCCTCCTCCTCCTCCACCGCCTCCTCCTCCACTCCGTCCTCCTCCACTCCTTCCGTCTCTTCTTCAGTACCTAGGTCCTCCGATAATTCACGGTTCAGGCCATAACGCGAAACTTTTTCTTGCCTGGAGAGCCAAGTTACCATTTGGGGGAAATGATTTCTCTTATTACTAGCTCGCCATCCTTCCTTCGTAAAGTTGATATGTAGTCGTTCAAACATCTCCGTGTTGTAATTGTCCGTGGTGCCAAGAAGTGAAATAGATTTGGAATAGTGTAGGAGGGAATGAAACTTAGGAATGTTGAAATGGGCTCGAACACCCGCCTTTATAAAATAGCCTTTATTGTCGTGCCATGACTTCAATGCATCCTCCATATATTGAAGGGTGATCTCATCATGAGACTGATACTGGGCAAGATATATGAAGTCTAGCAGAGCTCGACAAGCGGTTATACCCTGGTGAGAGACCGCGGACCCAGGAAGACAGCCCAAAAGAATTTTAGCGATGTGCTTTCGCTCAGTACCAGAGACCTGGCTCAAAGCCGAGATTCCATCCTTGAAATGGCGGACCCCATGACAAGGAGGAAGAGAACGAATTCTCTGGTCAAGCTCCTCTTCCGACATTATCCCCTGAATGATCTCGATGAGATGCACCAAAACCCCTTGGTAGGCCTGATGAAGAATGTCGGGGGTGATGGCCAGATGTATATTTGACAGCGGAAAGCCAGACCAAAAGGGCTCGTAGTTGCCTCCAGAAACGTTGTACTCCATGCAATGAGTATGGATAACGGACTCCGAACCCCCACGATCGCGAGCCTTTTTAATGACATTGGCCGTCCAGGATTCAGTCCGTGGGGTGCTGGGTTTAGGATCCTGAAGATGATTGGCCAAGCACTGGCATTTGGGACAGGTGCCGTATTTTGTGCAGGTAACGAGACACTGCTCTGGATAATCTGTGACATATGCCGCAAGGATAGGATAAACGACCCGTACTACACCATTGGCCCCCCGCATTCCTACACCGGCTTTACCAGCTGCTTTCAGGGGCTCCAGGATCATCCTCATCGACTCATGAAAAAGCTGATAGTTTCGGGTCTTCAGCTGAGTTTGAGAGAGCCCCGCCTTCCCAAGCTTCTCCACTGAAAGGTAACCAAGAAGAACGCAGGCTTGGCTACTGGGCTTACGCCGCAGTGCTTTCGGAATATTACCGAGGGTAAGGTAGACTGGGTATGCAGACTTTCCGCCAGTGAACTGAGTGAGGCTAGTTTTGTCTGTTGCGATGATAACTGGTGCAAGAGTTGCCCCGGGGGGAAGTTCGCTCTGTGGAGAAACGATTGAGGAGACAAGGTCAAAGAAAGGGGAAAACGAATACCTGTATGCTATTCCACCACTTTCCAGTCCACATCTCGTTGAAAATTCGCGTTTCCTGGGAGGAATTGGAGTAAACTTTGATTGGCTTGTATTGAAGGAACTTTGAGAGCGCTGGATCCCCCCAAAGGCTCCTGATTGCTTCAACAGGATCTCTGTAACGAACGGTGTACCATTCATCGGGCCGATCCTTGAACCGAAGCCGTCTACTATGCCATTGACCACAGCGCTCAGGCATGGAATCGATACGTTGGAACATTGAGCGAGAATTATTAAAAGAGAGGCCAAGGCGGTCCTTAAACTGTATCGCGTCAACAGAATCAACGAGGGAATAAGATCTGAGACCGACCTCGGGGATTTTTAAGAGCCTGTCCAAGGCATTGTGATGGATGTTCTCTTCAACAGCCCATTGAGCTATTTCCCAGTCTAAGGCAGAGGGAAACGCATCATTTTCCGACCCAGCTTCCTCTAAATTTGGGTGATCGAAGAGGTGCTTCCATCTCTTATAATCTTTGGAGTCTTTTGCAAGAGGCTTTCCGGCAGTAGGGTGTTCATCAAAGACTCGCGACTCATCCTCGTCCTCCAGGGTACGATGCAGCTCCCACCTCTTCCAAGATTCCATGGTGGATGGCCCAGGACCAGCTTCGCCTTCCTGTACATCAAACGAAGAGGGTGTGAAATTCATCAAATCCTCCTCAGTCTTCAAGCCAAAGCGCTCCATGTAGGACTGGATCTCTTGCTTCAAATAGTCGGGTATCACTTCATAACTTTCCAGTTGGCCGCCCTCGTCCTCCTCGTCGCCTTCCACCCCGCTCTCTTCCACCTCGATCTCTTCCTCCTCACGGTCATCGTCGTCTCCCAAAACGGGCATATCATTGGCAGAAAAAGGCGGGGTGAGATCAGCTGCAGAGGTTGAAGAACGGCCGCGGCTCCGTGAAGTCGTGTTAGACTGCGTCAAGGGACTAGGTCGATGATCTCGCGCCTGGGTGCGGGGAAGCTGCGGAAGCTGGGAAGATAGCTGAGCAAGAAGCTGACTGCGGTAGTTTATGTGGAGCGCGTCGGTGGCCTTGCTGAGGTGAGCATTTCGCCCTTTCGCTGAGGCAAACGGACGTTTGCAAGCAGGACATTCATGCATGACCTGGAGAAAGAATAGGTTGAAAGAATGGAGGCAGAGGTAAGGCTCAAACTCACAAGCACTGGTGTCAATATAAATCGGCCAAATGCATCTCCAGGCCCAATCTCCGGATCCAACCAGCTGACACGTTGTGCTTCGTAGAACCTGAGGGTAGACCTTCCAGGTCATACTTTGTGTATCGTGCGTGATAGCTTCCTCTTGCCATGAGGTACCAAGACCGTATGATTCCTCAATCCAAGAGTCAGATTCGCGACGTGACTTGAAAAGTAACCCAAAAATACCAGTAGAAGGCACCCCTACCGGCGTAGAATGCCTGAATGCTCCAAAAACTAGATTCTTGACTTCTATGACAGAGACGCAAAAGAGAAGAAGCAAAAGATTTCAAGGAGCATGCTAACTTGAACGTCGTGCATCATGGGAGCATTGTGAGGAGCGTGCTTACATAAGTACGACATACTGCAAGTGCCATTCATACACTTCATTCATACTAAAGATACGAAACGTGATAGCGAGCGAACAAAGAAGGTCAAAAGGTCATGAAAAGGCTATAGGTTACATTTGGTCATGGTCATCCAACATCTCTTGTGCAAGCCTTAAACGCTTGCCAGTCATATCCTCCGTGAAACTGTATTCACCATCGATCATCTTATTCATACCAACGTTACCATTCTGAAGTACATGTTTCAAATGCCAAAGAGTGTGGACACCACAGTCGTAAATATTTGGTTGAGAAGGCACCTAATGAGAGGAGTCAGTCATCGATGAATGTCGAATTCGAATGAAATACAAAATCGAACCTTGACGTGTGGTCTACAGCTCCATTCTGTCTCGGGATTGTTAGCCAGCTGAACATCGTCACCTTTAAAACCCCCAAGCACCTCAGCCAACCACATCAACGCCTAAGGCCAAATCACCGATGAAACTCCATTGCAGAAATTCGAAGATTTCGAGAAGACTTACCAGCATGAGGCCGGTGTTTTTACACTGACTTATAGGCTTCCCGCGATTCGAGATCATCGTGCTCTCCAGACTATCGTAAACCTCGATAGTTTTATGAAGGAAATTGATGGAGGCAGAGTACCAATGGCAATTCTGCTCATTGATTGGAATGAAGACTTTATGCCATGTTGTTAGCCTAAGATCAGCCTGCTCAAGGTGGTGAGAGAAGCAAGGAAAGTAAGTCACAAAGCACACGCACGCAGTGTCTTTTATACCATCGCTGAAGCTGCCTTTCCTGCTGCAAGTCGAACACCTCTCGCGCCTTTACACAAGTGGAGTCTTGGAAGAGGAAGGTGGGGGCAAAGAACGTAGTAAAGCCAATAGTACCCTGGGACTGAGAACACCATTTGCGGACAAAGTAGTTGATGATTTCATCATCCAGCCACTGGCTGGGGCCCAGACGTTGAAAGTTCCGTAATCCTAGCGGCATTTTGAAGCGAATCTTTCTAGAAGAAGCCTGCAATCTGGTAAGAATAGGGCTGTGGGCGATCGACAACCTAGGGCTCACCTCATCTATGACATGTCGTAGCACTGTCGAAGCACGTTCTGGATACTGGTCGGCTAAGGACCAGATGGTGGCTTCGGTACTTCGACGTAACACCAACAGAGTAGCCTGGATCTCGAAAAGGGTACTGAGGGCCTTCTCTATGCTAGGCGCACTAGAAACCTGGTGAAACGTCAAGCTCTGTGCTATGCGATTTCGAACCTTGTGAAGATCATTTAGCTTGGACAAGCAGCTATTAATATGGCGGAGATTTGTCCTAGCTGTGCGATAAGTATGGGTGCTCAGAGAGGCAGGAGCAGCGAGCTGATCCAACACCATTCCCTCAATCTCCTTGGCAGATAGAGACGCGATGGCCGAGAGATCGACCTTCTCTATGATGGGACTAAGGCTGAAAACTATTGACTTGAGCTGAGTATCGATAGGGCCAACCAAACAATTTGGGAGCTCGGTGAAGACGGAATGAGGGACAAGAACACAACTTGTATGTTTTGTATGTTTGGAACCCATTCTGATGATATGTAAGTCATGCTTTAGCTGTATATGAGTACAAAAGAACATACCGAGAGCTTTGGGTGTTGCAAAAGGCTTCTATGTACAAGAAAAGGCTGGGGCAGATGAATTCAAAGAGAACGTAGGGAGCAACGGAGTTGGGATTACTAAGCATATAAGCGACTACCTTCCAGGCGAACTATAGTACACAGCCGTTCCTCAATGTGACCCAGTGCCGGTTTCCCCTCCTCCTCCTCCAACTTCTGCTTCAGTTTCGTAGAGGTCTTCAATTGATTAGGCTACAGAGGTACCTACTTGTACTCGGAATTTTTTCTATTCAAGCTCGTAGATTTATGTAGACCAGAACGAATCATAACCAATGATATTTTTCGGCGTTGAAGATTTTCCTATTATATACAGGGGGAATAAGAGTGCAGGGGAACAATTCTGTAAGGCACTACGCAACGCTGGGGCCCTTGCCTCGTACTGCAGCCAACATTCAAAAGGTAACATGCATCAAAGCCACCGTTGATGTGTAGAGAAATAAACTCTTGGATTACGGGGTGAAGGATGAGAGCTTAAGGGCTGGACGCCAGGACATTTCGCTTGGCCCCATGCCTCCGCAAGCCCTGCTTTGGGAACTTAGGGCTGTTGATGGGCATATTTGGCGCAGTTCCTTGAAATTCCATGAGCCACTCCTAGTATATATAATTTAAGGCATGAAAGGGCATCAGTAAGTACCTTGCCATGTGTTAGCGTCTTCAGGTGGTAGCCGGATGACTTTCACTCGGATTCTTCTAGTACCTGCGGCAAATTGTGCTTGAATTATTGTATGGACAAAGTAACGCTACAGACTTACCACTTTTCATAAGGGTCTGGGCTTTTCCACAACTTTTTGACATTAATTTACGCTGTTGTCGACGAAGGAAGGTCCACTTTCGCCAGTGGAAGCCTCCTTTTGCGAAGCACGGCTGAGACATATCAGAGATTTACCAGAACAATTCCAAACCGGCAGCAAGAACTTGAAGGTGTACAAATAGACTCATGGGTCATGTGAACGGAAAATATCTGTACCAGAAAATCTAAGGTGGTTGTTGTTAGCAGGAGGGGACAAGCAGCAATTCTGGAAAATTCTTTTTATACCAACTCAGCACTGCATCTCAGTAGTGGTCAAAGATTTCAGCGCCATGTCATGTTTGAAATTAAGAAGCGGGTTGAAAGACGCTCTTCTCTGTTCAGTACCATAAGCTTGAACCCTGTCTGCCGTTTTTATTGAAGGTAATGGCAGGTAGTGGTGGGTAATTGCACCAATGTTGGGTATGAAGAAGATTAAGAACAAGGAGGCATCCGGTATGATCAGGGATACCGTGATAACCTGAGAAACCTGGGTGACCTGGGTGACCTGGGTGACCTGGAAGGCCTGGGCGACCTGGAAAGCCCGAGCGACCTCAACCAGCCTGAGGTCACCCAGGTGAACCTCAGGTTGGCAGCGGTCACCCAAGCCACAGTGTCCCCAGTTGCTACCTGTAGCAGGGTCATTTCTAAAGCAGAGAGGGTAAAAAGGGAGGCCAAGATGCCGATCTTTCAGTTCTATCTGGTGGAATTCAGAATGAGAATTCAAACGCACGCACACAAATGTGTGTCGCACGTGACATATCAAATCTATTATCTCAGCTTCAGGTTCCGACTATGTACACCATGACCGTATGCTTGACACGCTCGACACGTTCAACACCAACCATATTAAAGCATACGGTCAGAAAGGTAGGCCTCCCGTTCTGCTCCTCCAATCCTGTCTTTCTTTGGAGACGGTATATGTAGCTGGTGTACTTTCAATGCGGAATCAATCCTGGGTCCAGGAAAGCATGCCAGCTGCGTATACCGTGTCTGATCTTAGACGGCATGATGAGCAGGGTACAGACGTTTATGCTCTATCTAACCTATCTCTTCCGCAGGTACTATATGCCTTACTCATGACAGGTACGCGTTTTTTTATCCTAGTTGTCTTCTGTAGTTGCATCTTTTTGCAGTTACGGAGTGGCAAGAGCTATGGCGACTACAGTTCAAGCTGGCGTGATGAAATTTTGAACGCTCGTATCATTCGCGTTGCAGAATCCACGCCCTCACTCGAAGCCCTTCTAGTCCGTGCCCTCGACAATGAAGCTTTGGCCCCCGATGAGGAGCTGGAAGACTTTGCAGCCCCTGCATCAAGCAACTCCGCCTTCTCTGATTCCCCGCCCAACAAGTGAAAGCGCGATGCTACAACGGATGCACATGATAAGAATTTCAATCCACGCCATGCTAAACGAAAATGCAGGCGCGCCACCAAATTCGAGACATTCGGCCACCTTCACGCACACAACACCCCCTTGATAGAAACCTGTCAACCTTATCCTTCCGGCCTGGATGTGGAGGAGCTTAGAGCAGCTGCAGGCGCTTTTGTGGGTACAATTCAAGCCGGAAACCAGGAGACTGCCTCACCAGAGCAGCTGCAAGCGGATGGATTCCGTTACCTTAAGTGGGAGGGCGAGTGAGTATTTTGGCCATTTCCTGACCTAAGTCCTTCTAACACCCCTTTAGACAAGCCATACCGCTCGTGGATTCTAAGAATCGTCTCTTCGTTGTTGCGGTGAAGAAAATTCGTGACCCCGGTTACCAAGACGCTGTAGATGAAGCATGTAGCCACCTAGAGCAGGCGCGACAAGATACGAAGTTTGAGGCTAAAGAAGAGGTGCATAAGCGTGGCCGCTTTGCTGCAGCTACATATGGTTGGTCCATTGGGCAGGGTCAGGAAACTGTGATGCACACAGCAGGGCAACATCGATCCATGATGGAGACCCTCATCTCAAAGCCCTGCTTTCAGCGCATTGCAGCAGCGCAAGATGGTGAGTACCCCGATTTTGCTTACATATTTAGCTAATGGGTGGGTGAAGCTGCATTCGCATGCTGGTCGCCAAAGAACTACAGCTTTTACCACCAGAGTATGGAGGACCTGAAGCACTACATCCCCACCTTTGCACTCAACTTTCCCCGCAGCATCTTTGCTTGCCTCACACTAAACTTTGGCCCACAGACGCACACCTATGTTCATGTCGATGAGAAGAACGTGGCACATGGGATGTGTGCGATCACTTCAGGTGGGAAGTACGACCATAAGAAAGGTGGCCACTTGATTTTATGGGATCTCAGGCTTATCATCGAATTTCCTCCGGGATGTACTATCCTCATTCCTTCTGCCCTGCTTCGTCACTCTAACTCCCCTATTCAACCTGGTGAGACACGCTACTCAATCACCCAATACACAGCAGGTGGCATCTTTCGTTGGTTAGAGTATGGTGGTCAAACTGAGCATAGACTTCGAAAGTCAAATTGGGCCTTATTTCTACGGCTTTGGGGTGAAAGGGAGAGTCGATGGGCTAGGATGGTTAACATGTTTTCAATGATAGATGAGCTTCGCAGTGATGTGGCTGAGTCGACTGCTTAACTATATACTATTCCTATTTTCAATAGAATTTACTGTTATTCACTAAACATCTTGTGCATCTCACTGGCTTTGGTGAACTTAGAAGTAGAGGAAATAAGGTGCTGACACTAACACCCTGTCGAGCACAGCTTGAACTCTCAAGGCAGGTGGCTTGACCAAGTCTTAAAGTGACTGTGTAGCTCAGGATCAGTCAGTGGCTGGCTACATGTCGCCCCAGGTCACCCAGGTCACCCCAGGTCACCCCAGGTCATCACAAGTCATTCTAGGTTTTTTTAATCTTACATTTCCGTCCAAGTATGTAAGTCTACTCCCAATATCCTGGTTTCTGAAACACCTAAAGTCTGACATGCACACTGAGGTCTAGTTGTTGAACTATCGAGACTCGAGAGGCAACTGTGTACGTTTGGTCACAAACTCGTAATTACATACAAGGTAATATAACCCCATTTGGCAACATAGTACAAAGGATGAAGTGTAACCCCATTTAGGCAGTCATTTATCTCGCCACATCCACCATGTCTACCATTCCTACCCAACAGAACCAGACAGGCAAGGAGGTCCTGTCACCACCAGCAACGGTCTACGACATCTTGGAGAAAGCTACCCAACAGCGAGCACTGCTTCAAGTGCCGCCTCCTTCATCCGCCTACAGTTCTACAAAAGCCATCTCAATCGCAGAGACACGAATTAGCGTACAGGACCAAGTTGATTCTGCCAACCAGAGCAGCCATAGGCTGAACGAGGCCTGTAGCCGACATTTTGATACTTTGAAGGCACACATGCTCTCCGACGAAATTCATCGAAAATTCAATGAGACGTTCCAAGATATGCAGGATGAACGAAGAGGTTTTCTGACAGAAGTCACTGAGGCCGACGTCTCTGAAGCACATCAGGCTGAACTAGACCTACTAATCCTCATCCTCACGCCAATCTTCAAGGCCAACCCCCGTTGGGCGAACCTTTTTCACTGCATGAAAGTTGCTGCCGAGGACGCAGGAGTAGCCTCACAAGAGAGGTGTAAACCTGACCTTTCACTTCTTTTCCTCCCATATCAAACAGACCCAAATACGCCTCCGCCCCTAGGCATGCCCTTCTTGACGGCCGAGAATAAAAGGCTTGGGCCGGCGTTTGGTATGTTTCCTCCGATGCCCTCAGGACCTCGGCGCGTAAAATGGCCTTACAGTACACAAGATTCGCTGCAAAGGCGTGATCGTATCATCATTCAGGTATGTTTTTGCTAGATTGAAAGCTCTTCAAATGTCTGTTCAACAACAACTGGTTCCAGGTCGTTACCCAAATGATCACCAGGGGGACAGATTACGGGATTTTTTTCACCCTAGACCGACTTGTCTTCCTTAAGAAGGATGGTAAAGAGTTGGTATGGGCGGATTGCGGCAACAATATGAGGTTTGATTATTTGAAGTACGCTGCTTGGATTATTGATGCGGCGGAGAGCAACTACATGAGATATACCCAATATCTCCAGGAGATCAACCCCCCGCCATCCCTACCAGCAACTTCTCCTGCTGGCTCTCAGGCTTCTTCCACCGTGATGTTCACGTTGACCCCCCCTTTTCGACTCCCATTCCTCCCCACCCTCAAATATCAAGGCAATAAGCTGTTTTCGAATGCCTCGAAGATCAAGTCTGCTCTCGATAAATCGAGTACAATATCTGTGAAGCCTAGGGAATTTTCCCCCTGCGACTTCCCGAACAGCACCAGGTATGGTACCATCTTCTGTCATATGCCCTGTCTGACTATTTTGCCCAGCCATTCGCCGGCATGGTTGAATACGATAATAAGCATTCACCTGCCTATTATGGTGGTCTGCCAGGATCAAAAAATAGTTGCGATGAATTTGGAGGCACGTATTGTAGGTAAATTGACCACTGGCACCATTCAAGATTTCGAGCAGGAGGTGGCTATGACGAGAATGGCGAACTGTATTCTACCACGCAACACACCGGTGTTGCTTGCCAGTCTTGTTGCAGGGGACTTTCAACTTATCTTGACCTTGTATATCGGACATTCCCTCAATTGGTGGCAAGAGCTTAGCCTCTCTCAAGTGTAAGTCTCCTTATAAAGATTTCTCTGTTTGAAACGCTAATTTTTTCCACTGACAGGAAACAATTGATCCAGCTTGTCTATGCTCTGCATAGAATGGGCCTACACCACCATGACCTCTGGCCTGGAAACGTCACGGTGGACGACACCCAGGTTGGAATCATCGACTTTGGTTCGGCTCAAATAATTTCGGGTGAATGTGAATCATGCGATGATGAGGCGGCCCTAGAGGAGCTTTGTGAAGAGCTGGGGTTGGACACCGCAGAGCTGCTTGAACATGATATTTAACGTACTGTTGCCATCTTCCCTATATTCCGAGTCGTCATTCTATTGTGCCCATAAAATGTAGTATCAATTCCAAATATTTTCGGTTTCGAGCCTGTATTATGTCATATTACCATCATGTGACCTCGAAGTTGACTTAAGTTCGAAGTCGCGACATTCACTTACATGCCTCCCAAGAAAACTACCTCTACATCTGACGAAAAATCAGCTTCCTACAACACTCGGAAACGGAAGCGATCTAATCCTGTCCCAGATACTCCCAATAACCCGAAGACCAACGATGCCAAGGTGAAGGGTAAGGCAGCTCAAGGGCGTGTATCGGAAAAGGGAAAGGATGCGAAGGTCGTCAACGCTCCTCCTTCAGAGGCGACCAAGCATCCAACGCCAAAGTGATCTACTCAGACTCGGCACGCTTCTGAGTACCTTCCAGCATTGGAGGCACAGGAGGATAGGCAGAAGAAGTCATCTGGTTCTGGAATGCGCATAAGTACTGGTGTGTTTTCTTTCTTATTTGACACAATATCTGGCAACTCACTTTCGAAGCTTCAGCTAGACCCGCTTCGAAACAGCGCCTGCAGCAACCTGGCGTCCGAAAATCTAGCGCAAACAATACTGCAGGTGGGTAACAACTTCTTCGCCTATATCTGCTGATTTTTACTGTGTATAAGAGGGCAATATGAAGACAAAAGGAGCTGCCACTGGTACCGAAGGGGCTGTTGTTGATCGTAAGAAAGCCGTCGATGCCATATTCATTCCAGACTCGGATGAGGTTGAGATCATAGCTTCAGTCAAAGGTATGAACATTTTGACGCGCTTTGTGCGAGCTAAGCAGGCTTCAGGTAAACACACGGTTGTAGAGGACGAGGGCTCCGTGGAAGCCAGCGATCTTGGAGCCAATGATATGAACGTGGACGCGGTCGAGAGCCCTGGTGAGGACGAGGCCCCGAAGGATGAGACCCAAAGCGCAGGAGGTGAGGAGAGTGCCAGCGAGAAGGGCAACGAGGTGAGATTTATTGTCTTTTTGTGTTCTTCTCTGAGTATTATTGGCGTGAAGATGGTTCTGGAGTCTGAGGAGGAAGATTCCAAGACCCGTAAACGCGACAGATTGGGACGGTCAGGAATCCAGGGCAAGGTGCATTTGTCGGTTTTCGGAAGCTCTGAGCGGCGGGCTCTAGCTCAAGTTGCAAGGCGGGTGTCGAGGATGGCGACTGCTCTTTACAACATGTTCCCATCTAGCGGGCACGTACACTGGCCTTACCTCGTCAAACATCTAGAGCAACTAGATGATCAAGAGATCAGCGATGCCTTCCGTGGCGTTTTAAAGGACCGAAAATTGAAGAATTGCCTTGTGAAATGGGTGGGTCTCTGTTCCTCATCGAAGACTGTTCTTAATTCCTGCTTAGATGTTTTACGGCGTCAGTGACGTTCGAGGGCATATGGCTGCGAGTTCTCGTGCTTCTGTCATGGAGTATTTCGGTATACCTGGAACCCTCAGTCAAAGAGAGGTGGTGAGTGCTTCGTACTTGGTGACACGGCAATCCTTTCATTTTTTGCAGCAAAATCGTGTCCTTTGGTTGCTGGATAAGAACAAGTTTCACCATGGGGGGCTCAACATCGAGGTAGGCTGCTCCTTTTTCCGATTCCCTGCCTGAACTTATTTCTGGTTCAGGAGAACAACTTTGACGTGAATGGGCCTCTCAAAAATGAAGTGGTAGGTATAGCTCTCCGAGCCACATTTATTGCTAACTCTGCAGAGCCAAATCACCTTCTTCTCGACACCCTGCATGAAAACGAGTCGATACCGGTGGGACTTATAGTGATGACGCTCACTATTGTAAAGCCTTTCTTAGTTTCTGTTTTTTTTCTTCCATGACTAATGGTTCTTTATAGATCAAGCACATCCTCATCGAGATGAGTTCTGGCGTTCAACACAAAGTATCGATTAACCCAGAAAACACCCAGACCCAGTACGTGGTTTTTCTGCTTGTGTCAAATTTTCGTGCCTAACAAAGTCTCCGTAATATAGTTATCGTGCTTTCTTGAAGACCATAAACGACCTTGAGAAGGGCGCACCGACTTACTTTCAGAAGGTTTCGAAGAAATTTTACAAGGACATGATGTGCGTTCTAGAAATTTCTGCTTCACATTACAATATTGACTTCTTGTAGGAGGTCTGCTCCGACCCCTGTTAGGCCTGACAAATACAACTACGAGGCTTTGGAAGAGCTTGCTGCTCAATCATCCGACGAACATTCCGACAGTGTTGAAGATGGGGAAGAATCCAATGAACACGTCGATGCTGCAGATGAAACCAAGGTGGAGGCTGATGGTACCGAGGAGGCTGGTGGTATCGAGGGGGCTGATGGTACTGTTGAGGAGGAACAGATGTCTGAAGTACTGTAGATATTCCAATAACAATTATTCTATGCAATCAAGCAGCATTTGAGGGAAGAGATATGGGTGTATCGTAGTCAATCTGAGGTCCCTTTGTATCAGGCTGGAGTGACCTGGGGTGACCTGGGGTGACCTGGAGTGACCTGGGTTGACCTGGGGTCCTCAAAGGCAGCCAGTGGCTGACCTCAATCAACTCAGTCACTTTGAGACCTTGTCAAGGACCCCTCAGGTCTCTTCAGACAGTCTTAGTGACATCTAGGCCTCCCTGAGATTTTCTTGCATACATCTCAGGCCTTCTCAGATTTACTCAATCCAACACAGCTTCCCTGAGGTAGATTTAAGAAAACTCAGTCAAACATAAGCTGCTTGTGATTCTCTGAGGTGACTTCTGGGAGCTGTGAATTACCCTCTGGCAATCCCAGGATTCTATGGCAATCTGAGGTGTATTCAGTTGAATACTAGTGGTCTGAATCTGCCTGAGGCTGTCTGTGTTCTCCTCTGTCATCTCCAGGTGGCCATGGTGTCCATATTTTGGCTATAAAACACAGAAGTTCTTGCGGTGACCTGGGTGACCCTGGTGACCATGCATACTGTGGTTGCTCTTTTTAACCTGAAGCAGCCTCTGGTCCAGAGGCTTTTTCCTGATGCAGGGTGCCTAGGAGGAAAACCAGATGCCTTAACTCGACAAGCTGATGTGTACCCTAAGAAGTCAGCACAAGATGCAGTAAACTGGACAAACCATAAAGCCCTCCTCTCGCCAGGACAACTACTAGCAGTGATCATTATGAATGATGAGTCAGACATCTCTAAGGTTAGGCAAGCTAAGAAGGATGACTATTGGAAGAAGCACATGAAAATAGCAAAGTCCAAGGAGCTAGGTCTCTTCAAACTCAAAGATGGACTCCTGCTACGAAATGGGTTAATTTACATACCAAAAGATGAGGACTTACACATCCAAATCTTGCAAACACACCATGATCATAAATTGAGAGGGCACCTGGGTATTAGAAAGACTATGAAATTAATTCTCAGAACTTACTTCTGGCCTGGGCTTCATAGATACATAGTCCGTTACGTTCGAAGCTGTCACGAGTGTTTAAGGAACAAGAGTAGTTGGAAGAAACCTTTTGGATTGTTGAAACCGTTACCCATCAGAGAACGACCTTGGATCTCCCTATCTGTTGATCATATAGGGGAACTCCCAGAGTCAAATGGATATAATGCAATAATGGTTGTAGTATGTAGACTAACCAAACAAGCCATATTCATTCCTTGTCAAATGGACAATAATGCTTCGAAACTCAGCAAATTGTTCATATGCCATATATTCTCGAAGCACGGGTTACCTGCTGACATCGTATCAGATTGCGGAACTACTTTTGTATCGACTTTTTGGAAGTCTCTCTGTGACACACTGGATATCAAGACTAATTACTCTACCGCCTACCACCCTCAGTCAGATGGACAAACTGAATGTACCAATCAAAGCTTGGAACAGTATCTTTGACTATTTGTTAACTATGATCAGGATGACTGGGAAGAATGGTTACCATTGGCGGAATTTGCCTATAATAACTCACCTAGTGACGCTACAGGGCTTACACCCTTCTTTGCAAACAAAGGTTTCCATCCCCGGTTAACTATCTTGTTGAAACAAATCCCTAGCCATCTAGCCCACTTGAAGGTGCAAGAATTGAAAGAGGTGCACGAGTTCTTGAAGCATGAAATCCAAAAAAGCAACCGAATATCCACAGGTTATGCAAATCAGAAATGAAGAGAGACACTGGAGAGTTGGAAAGTTGGGACAAAGGTATGGTTGAACGCTAGGAACATTAAGATGAAATGACCCATGAAGAAATTGGACTACAAAAACTTCGGGCCTTTTGAGATTACACAAAAGATATCAGATCATGCTTACTGATTGAAATTACCCTGAAGTATGAATACGATCCACAATGTTTTCCATGTCAACCTCCTCATGCCTCATCCACCTGATCACTTCCCACAGCGACATCCACCTCCACCTCCACCAATTGAAGTTGACGAGGAAAAGCACTACGAAGTCGAAACAGTACTTGATAGTCGTCATCTGAGAGGAAGAATGGAGTATCTGATCCATTGGAAAGGATACGAACCTGAAGAGGACTCGTGGGAACCTTTAACCCATGTCATAGGATCCCAAGAAGTTATTGAGGAGTTTCATGAGTCCCATCCAGAAAAACCTGCATCCAGGAAAGGAGAATTTGAAAGGATTATTGAATGAGAAAATTCTCAACATCAAACTCAGTAATCACCCAATGTTACGCTGAAAACACGTTCAGCCCTCTAGACGTCAAATTTGTCATATTTCGTGTCTGAAACCATTGGGAAATGAGAGCTAGCGTGCTCCCACACAGCTAGCTAAAGCCTAAGATGCTTCTAGAAGTAACCAAAGTGTAGAATGACTATGGTATTCGATGGTATATCTAGTTATTGTGACCAGTATGGTTCTAGAGCTGAAGAAGATGTAACTACCAGCCGCTAGCACCTTCGGTTCGGTCAGACCCACCCTCTTGGCATTGCTGCCCATCTTCTAGAAGCTCCTAGGAATGTCTTTTGCAATCCATGGGACATTGGAAGGATAATTATACGTGATACCACTGTTGCACTGCGCTAGAGTCTGAATGACTGCTTATATAACCTATGTAGACGCTGCTTGGACATCCGTCGATGTGAAGTCCACAGTGTGCCGATGGTCTAGAAGCATATCCACCAACGGAGATAACTGATTAGAGTTGGGTTGCCAAGCTAGATCCCATCAAATGATAGATCTGACGTGATAGCGCCGGCCAAAGCTGTTGGAATGATTGATCTGTCAGTCCGTTGCCGAACCATATGCTCTAGAGGCACGTTCACTTGTGATAATGACCTCTGGCAGCCGTATAACTGCGGAATGACATCCTATGACTGAGCTATATTCGCTGGAGCAAGAGGATTGGCCAGCTAGATATGAAATAGAGGCTCTAGAATGATCCACCTGACACTTAGGGTACTCTTGTGCCTAGGGTGACGCGTCCTATAGCAACAGAATGTCTCAGAACGTTCTACCTGTGCTTGGCAGTGCTATGCTGCGATACCAAACCACCATATATGTGCTTCTATAAGCTACCAAAACTTGAATATACCCAAAACTATACCACTGAAACCTGTCTAGAATGGACATTATCCACCCAACTCATCACAAAACTACTATACATATCCAATTTCTGTTCCATTTCTTGTATCTCTGTGTCATATTTTCCTTATCTGCTGTTATCACACCCAACTCCATACTATTTTCTGGTTTTATATTTATTATTTATGCTCTAGAGGTATATATACTGGATGTATTAGCTCTGGAACAGGAAGTAAAGTACTGTACGCTGAACTGGAGTGCTGTTTGCATCTTCTAGAGCAATAAATTGGGAAATACTTCTCTGCTGTATCGAGTCCGGCCCTAGTTTGAAAAAGCTAGTGATCCTGATCGAAGAGAATACATTGCTGGTGCATTCTGGCATTTGTTTGAATCGATTGAACCCTTCTGTTTGGCTCTAGACGCTGGTCTGAGTCTTCTGTCTGTCTGTCTGTGTCTGTCTGTCTGTGTCTGTCTGTCTGTCTGTCTGTCTGTCTTGGTTCCCCAAGTCTAGCAGCAACGAAGAGCACAAAGAAGCACTTCTAGAGACATTTGAACGAGCTTTTGACTGTCGTGCGGCACCTTTGACAACGCCAAACCTCACTCGCAAACTTAGAGATTGATTGTAGTTGCTTATAGAGCATGTTTGAGCTCTTATATAAGTACAAATCAGTGTCATTAACGTGTATCAACGTCTTGTGCCCAATCAGAGTCTGAATAAGCCAGTAATTCTTTATTACTCCTTCCATCATAAGTGATTTGTTGGTGCCTTGTAAATATTGTAAAATGTGTAAGGCCTGAGAGTAATGTTACCAGTTTGGATTAATGGAATAAAGTTTAAAGTTTAACGACTGTGTAAAATATGTCAGATCGTGTCCCTATTGTGAGATAAAGAAGTGCCCTGATCACTTGTCGATATCTCTGTC
>RCHF01002879.1:0-42939 GCA_003987895.1 Neonothopanus nambi | reverse complement strand
ATTATTTTATCACTGTTATTAGTCAATGATTGTAATTGATTTTTAGTAGAATAATTAAAAACTTCATTCTTAAAATTTTTATTTTCTAAATTATAAATTTCTAGCTCTGCGATTCTTAGATTTTCATTTTCTTTTTTTATTTTTAAATATATGGCTTCGTGTTCATTCTTCAATTTTTCTCTAGGAAAATGTTCATCACGAATACTTAAATAATTAGCATAGGCATTAACCGACCCACCTATAAGAATTAATAAGTTTCTAACAGTTTTTCTCCCACTAGCGCCCAAAAAACCACTACAACGTAGTAACATAGGACTATCTATTGAATCATAAACCTTATTACCTTTTATTTTTTCTATATATAATAAATATATACTTAAAATAAGTAATAATATTATTATTATAGATTTAAATACAGTAAAAACACTTAAACTCAAACCAAAAATTTTTATATATAAAATATCTCTTATTCTCATTTTTTTTATTAAATTTAATATTTAGTAAAGCCTTACTTAAGGATTATTTATTAAATGAATTTTATTATAGAATATCTGTTATAATATTACTATTTTCTGCTTTACTTATTTTAGTAACAGGAATAGGTATATATAAAGAATTATTCCACATTAATTTGATATGTCAAGTATTAGAGATATTTTTATTAGTTATAGGATCACTAATATTAATATCTTGACCAATACAAACAATAAAAAAAAATTCAGCCTTACTAGTTATTTTATACTTACCTTCTTTAATTTTAAATATTACGCACGCAAAATTAATAAAAAAAATGAGAATAAGAGATATTTTATATATAAAAATTTTTGGTTTGAGTTTAAGTGTTTTTACTGTATTTAAATCTATAATAATAATATTATTACTTATTTTAAGTATATATTTATTATATATAGAAAAAATAAAAGGTAATAAGGTTTATGATTCAATAGATAGTCCTATGTTACTACGTTGTAGTGGTTTTTTGGGCGCTAGTGGGAGAAAAACTGTTAGAAACTTATTAATTCTTATAGGTGGGTCGGTTAATGCCTATGCTAATTATTTAAGTATTCGTGATGAACATTTTCCTAGAGAAAAATTGAAGAATGAACACGAAGCCATATATTTAAAAGTAAAAAAAGAAAATGAAAATCTAAGAATCGCAGAGCGAGAAATTTATAATTTAGAAAATAAAAATTTTAATAATGAAGTTTTTAATTATTCTACTAAAAATCAATTAGAATCATTGACTAATAACAGTGATAAAATAATAGATAAAATACAAAAGCAACAAGATATGAAAGCAGAACTATATAATAAAAGTTTGTCTACAACAAATGTTATAGAAAAGGGAAAAATTTTAGAAGAAGTTCGAAAATGTGATGCCCTTTTAAATGATAATTTTCTTGAATTGAGTCAATTACAAAAAAAAGTTAAAGAGATAAAAAATGATCTTGAAAATAAAGTACAAGCTGACGAACTTTTAGAATTAAAAGATAAAGAAAAAGTTAGTTTAAAAAATAATAATGATTCAAAAAGTAATGATAATTTATCTAGTAGTAGCGAAGCAAGAGGAGAAAATTCTACACCTATTTTATCTCCTTTAGAATCAGATTGATATAATAGTTTAAGTAGAATACAGCAATTGTGTGTAACTTTATTAATGTTTAATAGTATAATATTTTCTTGTGTAGTTTCTATAATTTTTACATTATATGGTGAGTACCTAATTAATAGGTTTTCTTTAGAAAGTAGATATCCTAAATTAGCTAGATATATTGCTTTGCGAAGAAAATTTCAAAACTATTATTTAAAAATAAACCTTTTAATAATAATTATTGATCTTCTTATTCAAATGTTATTATTTATTTTAATAATTGAACTTTAATTTAAAAAATTTTTAGACTCAATAAAATAGATAAAAATAATGTTACTTCTCTTCTTCGAGTGCATAGATTCTCTTCTGCTCTCTTGCTATTCAATCCTTGCTCCGCTTGCTCCGCTTGCTCCGCTTGCTCCGCAACCCGGTTTCTGGCTCTAGCTCCTCCCCCAGGGGGAGCGCAGCAATCCTTGCTCTTCTGCGAATAGAAACAAGGGGCAATAAGAGGAGCAAGAGGCTGCTGAAAAGCTGCACTGCTCCTTATCCCTGCTTTGCGCTTTGCGCTTTGCGCTTTGCGCTTTGCGCAAAGCATGGGTTCTTCTGCATCTGCAAAGCAGCAGCATAAGCAGAAGCTAGCGTAGCAGGGGGGGGGGGGGGGGGAAGAAGCACGGACGCATAAACTAGCGCTTAATTTAATTATTATATTTCATTACAYCTAGCTTCACTCTCTTCTTCGAAAGCTTCGCAGCAGCAGAAGCTACTATTTCCTTAAAAAGCAAGCAAAGTGCAGGTCTAGCAAATCACGTAGCACTTCTCCGTAGGCCGTAGGAGGACTGCAAGTTATGCTAGCACTGTTTTTCAATCCGTAGGAGGAATGCGAGCGTTTCTTCCTTCTGCTTTTGCATTGCTGCAGCTACGCTTCGCATAGCAAGCTACCAGCTAGCTCCGCAACAGAACCAGTGCTTCGGCTGCAAGCAACCTGCTTTGCTCCAACAATGCACGGTGGACAGCAAATTCAGTTCTTCTTTTCTGCGTGTGTGTGTTTCTTGCAATGCAAGCAATGCAAGCAATGCAAGCAATGCAAGCAAATCAAGCAAGCTACGTAACTGCATGAGAAGCAGATAGTAGAAGCAACAGAAGCAGTGCTTTGCAAAACAATATTGCGGGTACTTTCTTATGCGAAGCATAGTTACAGTTTAAGATTGTTGCATTTTTTTTTTTAGAAAAGCTGCGTACTGCGTACAGGTTTCTTTTTCATAATACCTGTTTTAAAATTGCCAAATTTATATTACTGCTTGCTCTTCTTCTTCTGCAGCTTTGTATGCAATCGAAGAAAGTGCTTGAAGGTATGCATGCTTTTCTACAAAGGATGCTTGATGGCTGTTTATTTTTTTTTCTAGCTACTTCATTACTGCGTCCTTCGGCCTTCATCATTTGGCCTTAGGGCGGCTGCTAGCTGCTTGCTTTTCTCTTCTTCTTTAAGCGTAGCCTTCGACTTATGCATACTGCAAAGCACGGACAGCTGCGTATCAAAAGAAGACCACGCAACTCTTACCTGCATAAGAAAAGCAAGAAGTCTTCATCTCTAGTATTGCTTTGCAAGCAATGCTTGCACTCAAAGCAAAAGCATGCAATGCAAGCAATTCGCGCTTCTGCTTAGCCTGCAAGCTAAGCGTAGCAGCAGCAGCTTTCTATAAACACATTTATTATATTATTTATTTTAATATTTTCTTTAATTTAATAACAAATTATTTAAATATTAAATATTATAAATCAATTAAATTTTACCCCTATATCCTTTTCTAGCTTCGCGCTTCTGCTTATGCATTTTCGTCTATTCTCGCTCCGCGATCCTTGCTTTGCAAACAAAGCGCTTCTTCTACCTTAGAAGAATAAACGAGGCTTGCAAAGCAAGGGTGCCCTCCAAAACGCTTCGCGCTTATTCTGCGAAGCGCGAAACAGTCTTTTTGCTGCGAACTGCGAAGCCGAAGCAGAAGAAGCAAAGGGTAGCATAGCAAAGGTGAGCTGAATAGCATACTTGACGGCTAGCTTGCAATCAAGATACTAAAACCTATTTCTGCTTCTTCTTCAGCTTCTGCATCATAAGCTGCAGCATACAAAGCAAAATGCCTTCCAGCAAAACACGTACAGCCACAGAAGAAGAGCTAGCGTAGCAGCAGCATTGCTTCTCCTTTGGCTTGCTAAGCTAGATGCTAGCTTAGCAAGCCTCCCTTGTTTATTGCTTAGGGAGGGAGTAGCTCTAGCTTAAGCAATAAGCAGTCTCCCGTATTGCACATACAGCTGTGCTTCTTCTGCCTGCAAACGTAGCAGCTGCAGCAGAAGTACGAAGAAGACAATTATAATTATCAAGTTTCTTATTTGTATTTGTAATTACAATGGTTTAAATATTTATAAATTTTATTTAGTTAAATGAAAATTAGTTTTTAACTATTTATTAATATAATACTCTCCAATATATAGTTAAAAGTATCATAGTTTATTTTTAAATTATGCTTATCATAAAATATATAAAAATATAAATAAAATGAATTTAAGGTTAATAAGGTTAATTTTTATAATTAATGATTTTACTTCTCTATAATTAAATGAGATCCTTGCTGTCCAATTTTTATTTTAAACTTTATTTTTAATATATTGCAAAGCACAAAAATTAAAACTAGTAAAATTTATGGAGGCTGTAATAATAATTTTTTAAAAAAGCCAAATACAGCAACAAAAAATATATCTAATGATAACTTTACTATTATTAATACCTCTCATAGGATCTATATTATTGATACCTATAAATGAAGAAGAGTCTCAATTAAAAATGAAACAGATAGCTTTAACTACTTCTCTAATAAATTTATTTATCTCTTTATTTATGTGATATCAATTTGATTCTAATATTACTAGTTACCAGTTTGTATCTGAATTTAATCATTTAAATTTATATCATTTAAATTTTGGTGTAGATAGTATATCAATTTATTTTGTTTTATTAACAACTTTTGTTACTCCAATTGCATTATTATCTAATTATACAAATATTACTAACAATCTAAAATTTTTTTTAATTTCATTTTTAATTTTAGAAAGTTTACAAATATGTGCCTTTGTTTCTTTAGATTTATTGCTTTTTTATATATTTTTTGAAAGTGTTTTACCTGTATTATTTATTGTAATAGTAATATTTGGTCATGGTAATGATAAATTTAGATCTGCATTATTATTTTTTTTATACACTTTAGCAGGAAGTTTACCAATGTTATTAAGTATATTAACAATATATAGTTACATAGGTTCTACAGATTTTCAATTAATATCTTTATATGACATTAGTGTTGATTTTCAAAAAGTGTTGTGGTTAGGATTTTTTTTAGCTTTTGCTGTAAAAACTCCACTTTATCCCTTTATAATTTGGTTACCTAAAGCTCATGCTGATTCTGTATTGTCCGGTTCTATTTTACTAGCAGCTACAATACTTAAATTAGCTACTTATGGTTACCTTAGAGTATTAATAAATTTTTTACCTGATGCTACTCACTATTTTTCACCTTTAGTACAAACTATCTGTATAATTAGTATAATTTATTCTTCATTTTCTACTATAGTACAACAAGATACTAAAAGATTAATAGCTTATTCAAGTATAGCACATATGGGTGTAGTAGTTTTAGGATTATTTTCAAACACAATTATTGGAATAGAAGGAGCTATTTTATTATCAATAGGTCATGGTTTTGTTAGTCCAGCTCTATTTATATGTGTAGGTGGAATTATTTATGATAGAACTCATACAAGAATAATAAATTATATGAGAGGGCTAGTTACTTATATGCCTGTATTTACAATATTATTTTTTTTATTTACATTAGCTAATACAGGTATACCATTAAGTTTAAATTGATTAGGTGAAATTATGTCTTTAATGGGAATTTGAAATGAGAGTCCTTTGACTGCTGTTTTAGGAGCCTCAGGTATAGTTTTATCAGCTTGTTATTCTTTATTCTTGTATAATAGATTATCTTATGGTAGTTATTCTCCTTACTTACCTATATTTAAAGATATTAATAGAAGAGAATTCTATTTATTATTATCTCTATTAATTCCTACTTTCTTATTAGGAATCTTTCCTAATGTAATTTTAAATACATTACACATGTCTGTTTCATCATTATTATACTCACCTTTAGCCTAGCTAGCCCACTAGTTTTCCTCTCTTTTGCTCTGCAGCAGCAATCCTTGCTTTGCTAGACCGGGATGCGCTTCTCCGCAGTTGCGGAGCTAGAGCTAGGGCTAGCTACTATAGCTTCTGCTTCTCCTGCTTACCTTCGAGTAGGCGCAAAGCAAGAAGAAACGCTTCTCTCCTTGCTTAGCTTGCAAAGCAGGAAGCAGCACACCTTCTTCGACTTCTGCTTCTCTTGCTCTGCAATTTTCGACTGCAAGCAGGCCTTCAATACCGAAGAAGCAGAGAGACAGCTGCAAAGCTCCTTCTAGCAAAGCAAGGACTGCAGTACCCGAAAATAAGCTATCCTCTTGCTCTTGCTCCGCAACAAGGGCAAGGCAACCGGGTTGCGGAGCAATCGTAGCGAAAGAGAGATTGTAGTAATTAAAAACATATTAATATTTAAACCCTTATATTAATATATTAAAAAAATAATATATATTTTTCCCTCACTATTGCGACTAATGCTACTGCATTAGTACAAGCTTAGCATTTCATGCAAGCAAGCTACGCTGCAGAAGAAGCAGGCGGCATACAAAGGGATAGCAATCGCTTCTTCTTCTCGCTTAAGCTAAGGCTTTGCACAAAGCAGATGGACTTCTGCTTTTCAAGAAGCAGACTGCTGCATTAGCATAGCAGGTTAACTCTCTCTTTTGCTCTGCAGCAGCAATCCTTGCTTTGCTAGACCGGGATGCGCTTCTAGCTCCCTTGCTCTGCGTACTGCGTACTGCGTAGCGCAACCCTCCCCCTTGCGGAGCAAGGGAGGGTTGCCTTGCCCTTGGAGAGCTAGGCAAGCAGTTGCAGGGCTAGAGCAAGGGCAAAAAACCTAGGGTATAAGGCAAGGTATTAGCAAAGCTGCACTCACTTTTTTATGTTATTCCAAAACCTTCGGTTTACGATTTAGGGTGTTGTTAAGCAAAGCTGCACTCTCCTACTCAAAATACATAGTTGCCTTGCCTAATCATTAACTAACCCTCTTACTTTCCTGCTAAGCTGCTTTGCCTTAGCTGCGAAGCTTATGCAGTAAAACAAAGGCAAAGCTTCTAATGTGAGCAATTAAACGATTATGCTTATGTTTAAGTTGCAATTGCTCACTTAAACTTAATCTTAAACTTACCCTAGCTTCGCAGATGCTTCTATATCTGCATCTATTCTAGGCTCTTTTGCAGCTTAAAAGCAGGCTGGCATAATTGCAAAGCTTACTACTCCTTGGTATACTTTGCACTCGTTTCATCTTCCAAAGCAAGCCTTAGAACAATAGCAAAGTGTTTTCAACTACCTCTGCTTATGCTTTGCAGCTTTGCTGCTGCTATGCTTCAGCTTTGCTGCTTTGCTGCTTTGCTTAATTTTCAGCTGCTTTGCAGCAGCTTTGCAGAGCAGCAAAACGAGGCTAATACAAGCAAAGCAGTGTTACTTCTTGCTAAAGGCAAACGCTTCTGCATTGCAGAAGCGCTTCGCTTTACTTGCTTTCCTCCATCTAGCAAAGGCAAGTGGCTCAATAAGCAGTATTATAAAAATAATTGTAACTTATTAATAAAAGAATAAAAATAAATTATTTATTTTATTTTTAACTATTATAAACCTTATAACTTATTGATATATATTTAATTATTAAATAATCTATAGTTTGCGGTTTTTATTGCAAAATAATAAAAATATTTTTTTTTGTATTACTCTCTTTATTATATTAATAATTAAAAAATTACAAAATATAAAGAGTGCGCAGCTTACTCTCTTGCTTATGCTTTGATTGCTGAATTATACAATTTATGCTGAATATGCTGCTTTTGCAAATTATGCTTCTTATATAGATTATGTTTGCTTATACAATAAGGTTAGCATGCATACTTGCAACACCGCTTATTAAATATGTGATTGCTTAGTCTGCATAACAATAAGAAACGATAAGCGTGCTAAGTTAGAAGCAGCAAGCCTTAGAATAGAAGTGCTTTTGCAAAGCAAACAAAATAAGCAGAAGTATTGCTTCTTCTTCGTACTTCGTAGCCCTGCTTCGCTAGCTTCTGCAAATGCAGCTTCTCGCTTCGCACCGCAGCTGTTGCTCCGCAACAAAAAGGCAACACACTATGCTTTGCAGGGTAAAGCAGAAGAAACCCTGCTTTACGCAAAGCGCAAAGCTTTGAGCAGGGATAAGGAGCAGTGCTTCGCAGAAAAGAGAGTTATTACTTCACCTTATTTACTAGCTTAAGCAATGCTTTCAAAGTAGGTTAATATAATAAAAGAAGTACTTATTTTTATATTTTTGTTAAAAAATGATTAATCATTCTGCCTTTTATATTAATTTAAATAAAAAAGGTCAAATTTTCTTGGTTAAACCTGCTATACTAAATTTATAATATTTTTATATTAAATTTAGTTTTTAATCTCTGCTTGCTAATACTAATTAATAAATCCAATTATTAATTAAAAATTTTGTAAAATTTTCATTACCTTGTTGTAGCATCCTACTTTAATATGTAAAACTACTCACTTAAATTTAATGTTATGCTTCTGCTTTGCCGACTGCCCTCTAAATGCGAAGCAAGCGAAGCGAGCGAAGATAGAGAAGCGAGCATAGAAAGAATAAGGCGAAGCGCTGCTACTAAAGCAAAGCTTGAAAAGCAAAGCTAGGGCAAATTAAAGAAAGCTAGAAGGAAGGGAGGCCCAGCTTTCCTCCTTTGGTTCTTCTTGCGGAGCAACAGCTTCTCTCGCCCCTCTCGCTCTCGCTCTCTAGCTATTCAATCCGCGATTGCTATTCTCGCTCCTTTCTTAGCGAGGAGCAAGATCCACGCTCTTGCTCTGCAAGAAAAGATTGTTGAGGTTAGGAGAAGAGTACTTGGAGAGGAGCATCCATCCACTCTCTTCAGTATCCATATTTTGGCCTCCACCTATTCTGAACTGGGAAGATACAGAGAGGTGCAGAAACTGCAAGAAAAGGCTATTGAGGTTAGCAGGAGAGTACTTGGAGAGGAGCATCCATCCACTCTCACCAGTATTCATAATTTGGCCTCCACCTATTCTGAACTGGGAAGATTTAGAGAGGCCCAGGAACTACAAGAAAAGGTTGTTGAGATTAGCAGGAGAGTACTTGGAGAGGAGCATCCACATACTCTTGGCAGTATTCACAATCTGGCCAACAGCTATTCTATTCTAGGAAGATGGACAGAGGCTTTAGAGCTGCAAGACAAGGTAGTTGAGGTTAGCAGGAGAGTACGTGGAGAGGAGCATCCAGATACTCTTCTCAGTATTCATGATCTGGCCAACATCTATTCCAGTCTGGGAAGATGGACAGAGGCTTTAGAGCTGCAAGACAAGGTAGTTGAGGTTAGCAGGAGAGTACTTGGAGAGGAGCATCCACATACTCTTCTCAGTATTCAGAATCTGGCCAACACCTATTCCAGTCTGGGAAGATGGACAGAGGCTTTAGAGCTGCAAGAGAAGGTAGTTGAGGTTAGGAGGAGAGTACTTGGAGAGGAGCATCCAGATACTCTTCACAGTATTCATAATCTGGCCATCACCTATTCTAGTCTAGGAAGATGGTCAGAGGCTGAGGGACTAGTGGAAAAGGTACTCCCAGTTAGAAAACGAGTTCTAGGAGGAGAGCATCCTGACACACTTTCTTCTCTCCACTTGCTGGCATATATCCATCATCAATATCAGGGTGCCAGCAATGCAACTACCTCATTGTCCAGCTCTAGACAGAGAACAAATATGTGGGAGAAGGTTAAGAAATTCAAGTTGTTCAAGAAAAAAAAGGACTAGAGCTGTTCCTATGATAGTAAGTGCATGATATCTTCTTTGTTTCTCTTTTTCTGATGAGTCATGGATCACTTCATGGATAGGCATTCTGTCTCGCTGCATGTAATTGTAAAGGAAATATCTCTTGGAGAGTTGGTAGGCAAATGTAAGAATTGTCAGTCAGGAAAATACATATGAGGAATAACCAGATCAACTGAATAAAGCTGCAATTTAGAGCATGGAGAACACTTAAGTGGTGTGGTATGCATGCTCTTGTTGACCTCATACCTTGTTCAATGTAAATTTCCTTCCCATTTCCACACATTGCCTCTTTGAGAGATAAATTAGCACAACTAATTGTTGCAGTAATTTTATTACAGCAGTTCCCTGCCAGACGACACACAGTAAGAGTTTCTTGGGAGAGTAAGTGCAGTAACAGATGAAATCCATAATAATCAGGTTCTATTACTAGAAACTAGATGCAAGAGCAAGATAAGTATTATGCAGTACAGAGGAACAGTTGTAATTATTGTATTATATCAAGGACACATACCAGTATATTTTCTTTCTCTTGTACTGCATATTCACTACGTACTAAGAGAAGAGCGATGAAAATACGTCTAAGAGCCTCAGAAGGTACACTGCCAGTGGTAATTCGGTAGGGTTGGACCTCTCATACGAAGCACCAGGGCATGTTAAGCGCTATGCTACACCATCCTCAAGCTATTGAACCTGCGTTATAATCCAAGAGAATCGAGACTTGGAATGCACATGTAAAAGAYGACAGAAAGACAACAGAACGTTGTGTTGTGATCACAGGCTCAAGTGTATGCGAGAGGTAATCTATATCAAATAATCTTATGAAACTGAGCAGACGCTTTCTTTCAACTTGAGGCGGAAAAGCAATCTAGGCAGCTATCGCCACTTGAGTGTAATATCAGACGGTGTACAATGGCTTGAGAAATCAGTGTTGAGGTCGCGTGAAATTATGAAGCTCGACTGAAAGGTTAACATAGAACCTGTCCTCGTATTCCAGTGTATGAGTAATACATGTGTGTCCACCTAGATACAACGCATATGAGTTAAACAATATGATTTCGGGAGTAAAAAAAAACACACAATGGTATGATCTCCCCCAAGTGTCTCAATACGAACATATATTCAACTCTATCCTTGGCCTCGGACGACGGTCGACTTCGGTAGGTAACGTTCGTGCCTCCAAGAATCGAGTGCGATAGTGTCGTGCTATACACGGCCTCCAGAGGTTCTATTTGGTCCATAGCTTTCGTGTTATCCAAAGGTGTAATTACCTAGGAATTAATTATATGATTCGTAAGAAAGACCAACAACTCACGTCTCCGCGATCCAACATTCCAGCACCAAATGCTGACGCTGACAGTCCAGATGTCAAACTCGAGTCATACCTAACCACACGCCCATGCTTGTTTCCGCTCCAAATAGCGAACGGCCCAATTTTTGCGTCTGGGAAGTACGAGACGGCAGTACTCAGTGTTTATGCCAACTTTGACGTAGAGCTTCGACATATCCTCAGGCATCGTGCGTAAGGCAAATGAGTAAGGTTCAATAAACCGGTGTATGCTAGATTGTTTTGCAAGCCGTATTTCGAAGTCTGGGGTTCTTTTGAGATGTCGACGTCGAGGTTCTGTTGTTGGAAGGCATGGTGAGTGCCATGGGCATATACGACATCCAGAAAATTCAAAATACAGCTGAAGGCCACGAGAAACAACATCATTGTGGCACACCGTCGTTGTTCAGGACATTTGCTCAGTCTATCGTTCATCGGATGGGACCTGGGTCTGAGTTAGCGTTCGTTATGTTGTCAATATCAAGTAATAATTAGAGCTCGGTGAAGTTTCGAAGCTTTGAAGGCTCGGGCCTGGCAATATTGGACAAGAGAGAATTGGTGAGGCGCGTTCACACGCGAAATCAGCCTATCACTCATCAGTCACTTTACCTGTAGGTCAAGTTCTACGAATGTTCGAATCGCATGTATTACCTCTCGTTTGAGCTCGCTGTGGGTGGAGAGCTATTCGAGCGGATCCTCAAGAAGGGGAAATTCACGGAGAAAGATGCAGTGGTTGTCKCGAGGTAAATCACAGTTTACCTTCTTTTGCTCGTTTCCTTCACCTTTCTTACTTGAAAATGTCTTTATTTCTTATTTTCATTCGTCTAGGTTGATTTTGTCTGGAGTATGATATCCCCATGATCATGATATAATCCATCGCGATCTAAAGTCTGTCCATTTCTCTTAACTTTGCTGAGCCTACGAGTCTGACATGTTTCTCCTTTTTACCTCTCTAAATAGACTAGAGAATATATTGTATCGTACTCAAGCAGAAGACTCCAACATCGTCATCCCTGATTTCGGAATGTGAGCTCTTTTCTTCCCTTTTTTCGCGCCACTTTCTCCTTCATTCCTCTCCGCCTCACTTTCTCCTTTTCTCAATCTCAGTACCTTCGTCTCACCTTCTCGCATTCAATCATAACCATCCTCAACCATCAACGTCGACTTTCATTCCTTGTCCTTACCTCACCTCCCTCGTCACCTCGAATTACTCGTGTCTGACGACAAACTCCTTCCACAGCGCAAACCATTCGCGTTCACAAACGAGGGGCATGGGAAGGCAGTTGATTTGTGGAGTACTAGGTGAGTTGAGTTAGTTTTTTTCGTTATCCTTTTACCGTTTCCCTTTTTCACTGTTTTCCTGGTTCCTTGTCCTTTGACTTTCGTTTTCTTTCGGAGTGTTTACTTGATTAGCTGACTATGGGTACGGGGTTTTTTCAGGATAATGGCGCACACCCTCTTTTGTAGGTATTCACCCTTTCAGTCAGACGATGTGAAGGTTTTGGTTAAGGAAATTACGGAGGTTAAGACTGAGTTTCACGAGATGTACTGGAAGAATGTTTTCAAGAAGGGTGCGTTGAGTTTTTCTCTCCTTTTTTCTTTCCTTTCCATTTTTTGGCGAAGTTTTGTATGGTTATAGCCATGTTTCATCTTTTGAGTTTCACTTTTGATTCTTCTTCCTTCTCTTTTGACATGAATTTTCTTCTAGCATCCCTTGAATTCAAGCCTATATGCTGCTTTGCTAAAAAGAAACTTTCGTTTATGTGTCTTCCCCCTCCTTCGTTTTCTTACGCTCTATGCCCGCTTCTTGTTGTCACACTGTTTCTCATCGTTTCTCTCCTGCTTCGTTCTCTTCCTTCTGCCTTCAATTTTCTATCGTCACGCTCTTCATCATTTCTCGCACCTCTTCACTTCTCCACTGTACGAACACCAATTAACTTTCTCATTTCTAGCGAAGACCTTCCTCAAACGACCACTTAACTCCGACTCAACCAAGAGACCAACAGCAGCCGAAGCGTTCGACGATCCCGTAAGTCATTTATTACCATTCCCAATTCTTCCATTCATCCCGTTACTCACTACTCATCCTTCTTCCTTCCTCCTTTTTTCTCCCTACTTTCGGTCTCGCTTCTAGTGGCTTACAACACATACACCTTTGACTGAACGCGACCTCCACGTTGGTCTATATGAACACTTTGACCCGAGAGCTCGATGGAGATTCGTTATTGCTTCTGCAAGGGCGTTGCCTTGATTGGGCTCGCATGCGAGTAGTAAAAGTTTTGGGGAATGAGAGGGTTGAGGGGAAGGTGTGGGTGAGGGGAGGGGGGGTGGTCACCGGGAGTAGCAGTGGGTGGTGAGTAGGGGAGGAAAGAGGGATTATCGTCTGGTGTTGATACGGATGATGAGGATGGGGGTGAGGGGGAGCCTTTCACAACTACTGCATCTTTGGTGAGTGAACATTTGGGCAGGTCTTTGATATGATTAAACTGAAGATTTGTTGTCCCAGGCACGATGGTAGAGGAAGGCGTTGCGGGGTGTCAAGGAAAGGCGTTCCACTCAAGGACTTCAAAGGTGAAGGCAAGGGAGCTAGCACCCTGGTATTCCCGAATCGACTAGGAATTCGAGGCAATCTCGATGCAGAGGTCTATAAACGTTGGGAGGGTATTCTCCGTATACCCACTTGAACAGGAGAATAGGCGGCCCTCACCCACTTCTCTTCCCCGCCCTTCATGACCATGTCCCGACCCCACCATTTCTCTCTTGTCGCTCGCTATGTATATGCACAATCGCCAGTACGATACCTCCATCCAGTTCCCGTTTCCACCAACACCACGCCACTGCCTTCGGGTATCACTATGCTTGTGACCTTGTATCTCATATACCCTCGAACATCTATATCTTCAAGTCCTTCGTGTAACTCGTATACGACATCGAATTGCTTTCCTCTCCCATCACTAGCCGTGCCGCTGCATATTCTCTTTCTGCACCTTTTCGCGATTACTGCATCTTTGGCAAGCGAACCTAGGGCATGTCTTCAATACGAAATACGAAAAGCTGAAGATTTGGTGCTCCAGGCACGATGCTAGAGCAGTGGATTGCGGGGTGTCGATGAAGGGTGTTTGGCCCAAGGACTTCAAGTAGGAGTAGGACGAATAGGGAGGAGGCGAGGGAACTATCACACTGCTTTTTTGTTCATTGACGAGAAACGTTGAGAGTGGGATGTTCTTTGTATATACATTTGAGCAGAGGAACGAACCGCCTCCTCACCTCATCACCTCTCTGCTGTCGCTTCAAGCCCAACCACTGGTATGCTATCTCTACAATTTCACCCACGGCACGCCACTACCTTCGAATATCAACAACGATAACTCTACCTGGTTCCCATTTTCACCTATGGCACGCCACCACCTTTGAGCCGGTGAATGCTCAAGCACTCAACTCGTGCTTCAGAGGCGGCGCTATGTTCTGTCGTTAGGGATAGAGTGACGTGCTCTTTCAGGAAGGTCATGGTACTGTAGCCGGCATTGCTGGTGCCCATGTTGGGTTTGGCGCTGGGCCTTCGTCGTTGTTGACGATGATGTTGGTGAAGTAAAGATGGTTGAGGTTACAAGCAGAGTTCGGTCGCGGGTTGCGGTACAGCTGATGTATGTCCCCCTTTTTTCTACTGTTCTTATTATGCTCGTGCTAATTGGTTCCACTAGTGCAATATGTTATTTTTCGTTGTCAAGACTCCCGTGATTCCTCTAGTAGTAGCCCCAACACCGTTCCATACTCCCCCATGCCCATCTCTCCGCAAAACTACGCCAAAAACCACATCGGCCATATGATGTGCATAACCCACGCTCATGTTGTTACAGGGAAGCGCAGGGAGGGAATATTGGTATAGCTAATACATCATCTAATCAAATAGTACTCAAGAAAAACACTTATCACGGTTCAATATACATTAAGTGTCAATCATAGCGCTAAGTATACACATGTGTCTGCCTATTTTATACAAAGTTCAGAGAGCAAGAGATGTGGCGCTGAGTATACACATGTGTCTGCAAGGGGCTACGGATTTTTTATTTAAATACACCATGCCGAAAAATTTTTTAATGCCCCGACAGGCTGACCCACCCACCCAACCCTTCCTAATATGGAAGGAGGTTCCCACACATAAGCACTTTATGTCATCACCCTCTGCCACATTTCGCCCAACCTCTCTTTGTCCCCTCTTTACATACAGAACAAACCCATCCCTTTGTTGGCTCCAGATGTCCCAACTGCAATTTTGGCTTCGCAGCGAGGGCATTGCACCTTTCCATCAATGATAGCCAGCTTTGCAGTGATGTTAGGACTTAAAATGATGTATGGATTCTGAAACTCACACTAGCAGAGTTGGGCAACTCATTATCTGAGTCAATCATAAGCACTGGTTGGGTCTTTGGTCCACTGCTGTGAGACTCAATGAAATTTTTGACTGAAGAACGCTGGGCGGGTATCCCAAACTGGGCTTAATCACACGTGGTTCTGCATCAGGACATGCCTCGCAGCCTCACAGCTCCTCTAAGATTGATTAATATTGATTTCTTACCCTTCGAAGTGTTAAAATATATTTCATAATGCTCTTTCAGCCCCTCATAGAGGATGAAAGTCATGGGTAGGAAAAAATTTTTAGTGACCCATCCGAGGTACCCACCCACCCTCCGGAGTGTCTCGGCCCACAATTCCGGAACCCCCTTGTGTGTCTGCCTATTTTATACAAAGCTCGAAGAGTGTGAGCACCAGGGTGGAGAGCAGAGGAAAGCAAAAATAAATAACAAAGAAATGGAAAGGCATGATAAGGGTAAGAAGAGGGGAAGGATGAGAGAAAGAGGAAATTGAAGATCAAAGGCGAAGCAAAGTGGAAATAGAGAGAAGAAGAAGAAGAAAATAGCAGGTTGCTGCAAATTGTGAGAAGAAAGTGAAGCCGTCAACATCCCCTACTCATTATTCGATCATCCCTGTCCTCCCATGCCACCGGTCCTGTTGAATTATTCACCCTTCCCCCTGCTTCCACAGCAGCCTCAACCTGAGCCTGAGCCCTCACTTGAAAAGGCGTAGGAAGCTCAATCGAACGACAAAACCTGGCTCGAAACTCATTAGCCAGAGTTATTGGAACCATCAACGGCATCGTCATCGTAGTAGTGGTAGCATTCGAATTTTGATTAGATGGGTTTGTTGAACTGGCGGGTATGTACTATGGACAATGGTTGGATCAATGTTTGCTGGGTGCTGGTTGCACAAGACTGTCTGGCATCTGTCTAAGCCTCATGTGAATTGCGTACTGAATATCAAGGCAAAGCTGATGTCTGCAGCAGGAACATGAACAACCCTTTGACAACCTGTCAAGGAAGATGCCAGGGATTTGAATAGAAATCTAAAGTGGAAGGGTCACAAGTAAAGGTGATTGGACAAATACATCTTACTGTTCCCATATTCTAAATTCTGAGATTGCTGTGGGTAAGGAACCACTGCATTAACACTAGAACTAACTTATGATGATCATTTTGTGCATAGCCATCTAAGCACTATATTCATATAGTATATGGTCTTTGCATAGGCTTTTGTACACATCCATATACAATGTGTTTCCAGCATATTTAAAGCCCTCCTCAGYGCTTATCCTTTCTTTCCTTCTCCCATCATTGTACTGTTATTACTGACTTTGCATCTAAAGTGATTTACTGTGCAAATGAATGATCCCTCTCAGTCTAGTAGCCCTGCCAGGCTGGTACAACAGGAGGATCCATTGGGTGGTCCTGTCTTGAGAGCAGTTATGAATCAGTGAGTAATATTTTTCTTTTGATACCCTGTAGAGACTGGTGTGACAATGATGAATATGCTATGGAAAGACAAACAAGTATCTCAGAGGCTCCTAGCAGCTCAATCCAACAACAAACTGCTACTGTCCTCCAGTGAGTGGCCTGCAATGTTTCCAACTATTTCAATCTCACCGTCTATTAATAGGAATGTGTTTACTGGAACTACTGGCACCAGTCTTGTCAATTCTACAGTTAATGTCATTGGCCATGATATGTATACCCAGCACATCCATGTACATCCAGCATCTCAAGTTGAGCATCAACCACCAGGTAAGAGATAAATGAAATAAATGAAGGCTTAAAATATTGAGCCAAGAAATAGCTGGATACTATGTGGGAATGTCCAATCTTTCTTCCCCCACTCAAACTTTTGTTGGCAGAAGGGATATTATCTCTCAACTCAATGGATATTTTTTGGCACAAAAGAGACAGGAGAATGAGAGGAAACAGAACAAGGTAGTTCTCTATGGACTGGGTGGATGTGGAAAGACACAAATTGCACTGCAATTCAGCAAGGAAAGCTCTGATCAGTAAGTCTCTTATAACTATACAGATAAGATATATAGCTAATGACATATATCATTAGATTTAGCAAGATCTTTTTCATTCAGTCTAGCACTAAAGAGCTGATTCAGGCTAGCCTCCTTGATGTAGCTAGAAAGTGTGGTATCTCTGGTCTCAGCTGGCATAATGCCATAGACTGGCTTCACAATCATCAAGAGCAATGGCTACTCATCTTTGACAATGCTGATAATCCTAGCCTAAATATTGGACAGTATGTCCCACAATGCACTCATGGCAATGTGCTTGTCACCACCAGGAATCCTGGCTTCTGGAAAGCAGCTAAATACAGAATCCACATATCTGACATGAGTGAAGATGAGGCTGTGGAGCTTCTTCTCATCCATGCAAAGGAGCAGAGAAATGATGGCACAATTCAAGTTGCATTGGCTATTGTGAAGGCACTTCACCTCTTTCCTCTTGCCATAGTCCATGCTGGAAGTTATATCCAGGAGCTAGGTTGTTTTAATGAGTATCTGGAGCTATACACTCAGCATAGAGCTGAGTTGCTCTCAAGTAACATGAGGCAGGATGAATATGAATTATCAGTTTATGCCAGTTGGAATCTGAGCTGGGAGGAGCTGGATGAGAGGGGCAAGCAGTTTCTACAAATTTGCTCCTGTCTCCATTTTAAGAACATTCCAGGCTCATTGTTTCAGAGAGCATACAAATATATTGGATTACAGTGGGGCAATTTTTTATCACCAAGTGCAGCCTACAGAGAGGGTAAGCAATATCTAGAGCAATTCACCTCATTGAGRACCAAGAATTGGGATACTACCACATTCAATAAAATGATTCAAGACTTGATATCATATGCTCTATTAGGAAGAGGAAGACAGGACAATTCATATGACATACACCCTATGGTCCAAAAGTGGATTAATGATAAAATGTCATCAGGGCAAAGGAAGACAATGTGGAGCATAGCACAAGGAATTCTAGCTGGATCTTTGGCTTTTGATGGAACAGAGGAGGAGATAAAGCACTGCTTGTCACTAATACCACATGTGTCAAATGTGCAAGAGGTGATGGTAGAAGAGATAGATGTAGCATGGGTATTTGGGAAAATTTATAATGTGGGTGGGAGTTGGACAAAGGCTAAGGAGTTGCTGGAGAAGGTAGTTGGGGTCATCGGAAGAATGCTTGGAGAGGAGCATCCAGAAATTCTTCGAGGCATTCATGATTTATCTGTYACATATTTTAGACTGGGAAGATGGRATGAGACTAAGACACTGCAGGAAAAGCTTGTTGCAGACAGAAAGAGAGTRATAGGAGCAGAACATCCAGACACTCTTGAAAGTATTCATATTCTATCTGTTACCTACTCTAGCCTAGGGAGATGGTATGAGGCTGAGGCACTTCARGAAAAGAKTGTTGAGGTTAGGAAGAGAGTACTAGGAGAAGAGCATCCAGACACTCTTGACAGTATTCATAATCTATCTCTCACCTCTTCTTATCAAGAAAGATGGAATGAGGCTGAGACACTGCAGGAAAAGGTGGTTGAGGTCAGGAAGAGGGTACTTGGAGAGGAGCATCCAGACACTCTTAGAAGYATTCACAATCTAGCTCKCAYCTAYTCCAATCAGGGAAGATGGAATGAGGCTGARGCACTGCAGAAAAAGGTTGTTGAGGTCAGAAAGAGAGTACTAGGAGAAGAGCATCCAGACACTCTGAGAAGTATTCACAATCTATCTCWCACCTATTGTGATCAGGGAAGATGGARTGAGGCTGAGGCACTGCAGAAAAGGCTTGTTAAAGACAGACAGAGAGTACTAGGAGAGRARCATYCAGACACTCTYRGWAGTATTCACAATCTAGCCWGTACCTATTCCAAYCAGGGAAGATGGAATGMAGCTGAGRCACTGCAGGAAAAGGTTGTTGAGGTCAGGAAGAGAGTACTAGGAGATGAGCATCCARACACTCTTCTTGGTATYCACAATCTAGCCAGTACTTATTTCAATCARAGAAAATGTGATGAGGCTCAGACACTGCAAGAAAAGCTTGTTGAGGTCAGCACAAGAGTACTAGGAGAAGAGCATCCAAGCACTCTTCTTGGTATTCACAATCTAGCTAGTACCTATTTCAATCARGGAAGATGCCATGAGGCTGAGGTACTGCAGGAAAAAGTTGTTGAGATCAGCAAGAGAGTACTAGGAGAGGAGCATCCAAACACCCTCCTTGGTATCCACAATCTAGCCATTACCTATTATGATCAGGAAAGATGGAACRAGGCTGAGGTGCTGCAGGAAAAGCTTTTTGAAATCAGGAAGAGAGTATCAGGAGAGGAGCATCCAGACACTCTCAGTAGTATTTGCTCTCTAGCCAATACCTATTCTGATCAAGGAAGATGGAATGAGGCTGAGGCACTGCAGAAAAAGCTTGTTGAAGTCATCAAGATAGTACTAGGAGAGGAGCATCCAGATACTCTCAGTAGTACTCACTCTCTAGCCAATACCTATTACAATCAGGGCCAATGGAATGAGGCTGAGGAACTGGAGGAAAAGGTTGTTGAGATCAGGAAGAGGGTACTAGGAGAGGAGCATCCAAACACCCTCAGTAGTATTCACTCTCTAGCTGTGATCTATTTCAATCAGGGGAGGTGGAATGAGGCTGAGGCACTGCAGGAAAAGCTTGTTGAAGTCAGCAAGAGGGTACTACTAGGAGAGGAGCATGCAGACACTCTTGACAGCATCCAAAACCTTGCCTACACATCTTCCAACCTGAGAACATGGAAAGAAACTGAAAATTTGGAAGAAAATGTTGAGGTCAGAAAAAGAACCTGTGGAGAGGGGGGTCCAGACACAAGGCTGTTCAAGAGACAGAAGCACTAATAATGGTCCCACCATAGTATGTGCATTGCATTTCTGTTGTTCCTGTTTCTCAAATGAATCAAGGACCATTCCATAGATAAGTGCAGTGATAGATGTAATCTGCTGTAGTCCAGTTCTGCTTACCAAAACTAGGATATATAGCATCAGTCTCACCTCCAGAAGAGAAACTGAGATAAATTCATAAGATCATTGGATACTACATCCCACTTCTGACGACAAGACTTTGTATTCAGCAAAAACTACAGTATGAGTAAGTAGATCCAAAGGTTTTCAGTTTACTTGACATTGGCATGACAGTGTACATAGTAGAACTAATTTTATTATAACATGAGTCATTCTTGTGAAGTTGGGGACAGCAAGGAGGAATTCTTCAACATCTCTCCTCCTTTTCCATCTCCTGCATCCCATAATACCCATGCCTGTTCCCGTCCTACTGTCCAAACAAGAACTGGGAAAGAAAAAAAATTTATTTAGTTTTGTGTCACTTCATTTGATATGCAGCTATACAATTTCGTAATTCCTTTCTTCAAACTCAAGGAAAAGACTTAATCATCTCTAGATAGTGCTTGAAGCCCTGGCTAAAGCAGAGAACATCATCATGGACTCCACCACCTGTGGCCCTCCAGTAGTAGAACAGAGAACAGGCTTTGAAAGCTGTCTTCTGAAGTGATGAATAACTAAAGCCTATTCTGCACAGTTTACTTGTCGTGTCTGATGTGAGAATCATGCTCCTTCACCGCAACATGATACTGACTATGTTGAGAAGACAAAAGAGAAGAAGAGGGGTGTTTGTTAGATAGTCTTGTGTGCGTGGGCAGTAGTAGTGGGTACATCGGGAGCAAGTAGTGGTGCAAGGATATGGGTAGTGGGTCTGATAAGCGAAGGCTTACCCATAGCTCAGAGTTGCCTAGGGGAGACTAGGTAGTGGGTAAGGGATCAAGAACCAAAAGAGCATGCAACGGCAAAAGGTGCAGTGAGAGAGAACAAACAGCAGTGTAGAACTTGGAAGCACAGGAGATGGGGAAGAAAAGATGTTGAGAAGTGGAGTTTAGCGTAGGGTGGTCAGGAAGAAGTGTAATTATGATTCCGTAAAAACGCGTATAGAGTGAATAATCTCCCAAAAAAAACATTCTCTGCCTCGGGGAGTGCGCAGGACAGTATGATGCGTAGCAAGGATGAAGATATTCCAGAGACAGAGGGCGTCAATAGAACGGATAATCCGGCAGAGAAGCGATTACTTGATGAGGTGGCACATTCTGGAGTCCTTCGCATTGGAAAGTTGCTCCGTGGTATATTGCCCAGAAGAACCTCGTCATCGGAGAAGCTACTGGAGACTGGCTCTGCTGAGGCAGAACATTCCACTTGTCTATTCATTATTCATGAAAGACCAACGAGAAGGGAACGACAATATTTTGTCTTTTATGAAAACGGAGGGGCCTTAGACAGAGTTATTGTGGAGGAACAAATAGGGCGTACCTTGAAAGATAGAAAAACTTCTCCCGCACCCTTTGTCCTACAAAGAACACAGAAAGACTTGTATCAACGTCAACTCCACAAGATAAAGTTTTCACGAAGATCCCGTCAGAAATTGTTGTGCACGATATAAAAAATGGATATGAAATTGAATTATTAGGCTTTGAGAGTTTGTCCCTGATCTATCCTCAGATGCGTCGAGTGTAGTCCTGTTTACAGGATCAAGATAATTGTCTATCGGAGAAACAATTGGATTATTTGCAAGAAACGCACCGTACTATTTTTCTTCCTCCGTGCTGTATATTCAGTGCATGAAAAAGCCTGAGAGCGACAAGAACATATCCAAGATCCTCGAAATACAAGCTCATGATTTGGCAGGATTAGCCCTCTAACGAGAAGCATCAACGCGTGTTAAGTTGTATGTTGCGCCGTACTGTCGAATCTGCGTTTCCAATATTGATGCTTGTAAGAGAATGCATTTACACAAACGTTTTTGACATTGACAATCATTATCATGGTGGCAGTGAAGTGATAGGCCTGAGAACGTCGCGTGCATTGCGGTGGAACGAATTTAGGGTTAGAGACCTCGCTCTTTCTCCTCCTCGTCAGACTTTCAACTTGTAAAGGTGTATCAGTACACAATTGCCATTGACATCTGCCATAATGACTTTGAAACAAAGCTGTCCCTGGCTTATGACCACACGAACTTTCCAGACCATCATTGAACATTTGAGGATTTTCAGATCCGAGAGCAGCAGGAGGAAAAACTGGCACTGGCCCCTGGGGCCCAACGGCCGGAGTACTACATACACACGTCCAATGCATGCCACGGATGAGGGGCCTCAACACACAGTCCAGATGGCGCACACATCCTGTCAAAAACTATATTCTCCTAAACGAGTGCACAAGAAGGGTTGCATGCCAAATAGTATCGAGACGGAGCTGCTATTTGCAAATGTCAGCTGGTACACGAATGGGCCAACAACTAATGCATGGCCTGTCGGACACGGAGTCCGACGGACCAGCCATATCCTTCCACCAATCTGACCGTGACTACGATAAGTGACCAGCACAAGGGCGGCATAGTATGCGAAACCTTGAACGTTGAACTTGAATGACAAATGATAATCAGGAACACATGCTCTTTCATTTTCTTCAGATGGAAATGACCAACAATTGCCGCTGGCTCGGACTCGTTCAGTTTCGGTATGAAAATAAATAATAATAATAATAATAATAATAAAAACAACACCCAAACAACCCCAACTCACACTCACCCAGTACTCTACATATCAACCACCTTCCCATGCCCCTCATTCGTCAACACCTCAGGAGCGACGTACCCTATACTCCCCGCGAGTGAATGTAACACTTCTTCTGGTGAGTGGAGGTGTTTTGCGCTGTGGAAAGGAAGGGTTGGGTAAGGAAAAGGGGTTAGTTTGTATGACGTCGGTGATACGAGTAATAAAGAAAAGGACAAGGGACGGTTAAGAATGTTCGATTGAATGTGGGGAGGTGAGAGGGAAGGAGGAATGAATGAATGAATGAAGGAGAAAGTAGCGTAGCGCCACCAAAAAAAAAGTAGCGCAACAAAAAAAGCCGAAGAAACAGCTCACATCCCGAAATCAGCAATGACGATATTAGAGTCTTCTGCCTGAGTGCGGTACAAAATATTCTCCGGTCTGAATCACGTCAGACTCTGGGCTCATCCTCGGAGGTTATAATAAGAGAAATGGGAAATGGACAGACTGACTTTAGATCACGATGTACTATGTCATGTTCATGGAGATATCGGACTCCGGATAAAATTGACCTAGACGGGATGAATTTTCGAGTAAGAAACGTGAAGGAAGGAAACTCGCAAAAAAAAAAAGAAAAAAAGGGGGAGGGTAAATAGCAAATTACCTCACAACAACCACCGCATCTTTCTCCGTAAACTTCCCCTTCTTTAGGATCCTTTCAAAAAGCTCCCCACCGACAGCGAGCTCGAACGAGAGGTAATACTTCGAGCGTGATTCGAACCATTCGTAGAATTTGACCTGGAAGGGATGGCATTAGCTTTCCGCTTCGCGAAGCGAGGAACAGAAAATTTGAGTGAGGAGGATGACGCAACGCAACACACGATATTAGGATGATCCAACCCTTTCAACACCTCCATCTCACCCCAAACGCTAGCCTCGTTCCCTTTCACTTTCTTCTTCGGAATAATCTTCAACGCTACTTCTTTCAGCATTGCCTGCCTTCCGCCACCCGCACTCGCACCCGTACCACCTCCACCACCTTTAATCGAACCTTTAATCGAACTACCGGCGTCCGTACCAGTCCCAGTTGACGAAACAAGAGACGACTTTGAAGACGTGAAGGAGAGATAACTTTTCGTTGGTTTAGGCTTTACAAAAGCAGAAGAGTCGTCGGTATCTGCTGCGGCGCCACGTTCGGCTATGGCTACTTGTTCGGGTGAGACGTGCCATGTTACTTTCTGTAAGAAAAGGAAAAACAACACGAGTCAGCGAATGAACGAGGGGCTTTTTTTTTCGTTGTGGAGTAATCAAGCAAGCAAGCGAGTCAAGGAGAGATTTTTCGAGGTTGACTTACGACGACCTTTCCAAAAGTTCCTTCACCTGGTACCTGGTGTACTTCGTAATTCTTTTTCTTTGTGAAACTCGGAGGTTGAGGGAGTATAGCGTCTTTTATCGATAGATGCATTCTTCACTCCAAGCTTTGTTCTTGATATATGATATATGAATCGTAAACGTTCGACCTCAGTTTCGGTTTCGGTTTCGCTGCGGTACTGGTCCTTGTACTCGTCCTGAAGTTGAAACTCGTAAGCCGAATCTGAATTTCTCGTTCCTACGTCTCTTAGTCTGTTGTATCCCTTCGTTCGTTGTCCTTCGTTCGTCGTTGGCTGTTCTAAGGGTGTTTTGTATTCGCTTTTCGACGAAAGCTGCGGTGAGGACGAAGGATATCTGATGAGTGAGGATGACGATGGAGAAGAGGAGATGGTATCCCAGAAATGGCAAGTGGGTCATGCACTGCACTGCCACATGGCTCCATTCATGGCCGACGGTAGCCATCCCGACGGACCAGTCACCTCGACATCACGAGACTTCGGATCAATTTACCTGGTAGTTACCCCGGGTGATGGCAGGGCTCCTGCCCTATATCCCGCTGATTCTCGGTAGTGCCAATATTTAGGTGAATAAAGGTCTTTATTTCTATTAAGGAAGGGGTCTAGAAATACTTATAGACCATCATTATTAAGTCTCGTACAAGCATACAAGTCCGTAAGTCCGTTAGTCCGTTAGTTCCGTTCCGTCTATTCCGAGCTTATTTAATATTACCCACGCGTCTCCGCTCATTGCCATCAACAACGTCCTCAACGTCGTCCCGCCCTCTCGCTTAACGTCCCGCTTATCTTTTCGCCATTCCCTCGCTTAAACGTCGCCGTCTAGTCGTTTCCCGCCGTTCGCTCGCTTATTCCCATATCCCGGCTCCTCCTGTTCCCTTCCCCGCTTCTTACTAAGTCCCCCAATGTTCGCTTGTGGATCTTCCTGCCATTTCCTCACTCCCTCACTGTATTATCAATGTAATAGGGAACATAATAAACATATTTCTCATAATAAAGTTCAACATAAACAAGGTCTGAGGCATGTACAACTAGTTAGAAGTGCTACCTGGTACGCTACTGCTCTGATTGTCCTCTACTGAAGTGTTCTCCTTGGTATCTATGTGGATGGTGAGTCATGTCAAATAGGTTCATACTATACACTTACTACGCTTCTTTCGAGGTTTGCCCTTGTCGCTGCGCTGCTTACGCTTCCTCCCAGCAATCACAATTGGATTCCCGTTGATGTCGGTAACGGCGGTGGTGTTGACGAAGTTTGCAGTGAGTGGGAGCGCGGAAGATGTAGCGGGAGGAGCGCGTTCCGGGCCCAATTGATCGGGAGAGGAGGTATCTGCAGAGTCAGGAGGTTGGAGAGCAGGAGGTTCGGATTCAGCCTGAGGATCAGCTTGCGCATCATCCTCAGGCTGCAAACGTGCCGCCTCTCGTGCCGCCGCCTCCTGGGTATGGTACGCGGTGCACCATGCTTCATGCTCTGATCTCGACATGGTGTAGAAGTGGGTGGTACCCGACTTCCACGAATTCGCGAGTGTGTCGAGTCCTGCACGGGTGGAGACTTCGCTGGGGCTACAAAGGGTGGAAAGCGGCCAGTTCTTCAGCAATACGCCGTATGGAAGTGTGATATGTTTGTCAAAGCCCACATAAAACATGCGCGGCACTTTGTGTTTTCCACACGCTTCCTCTGAAGGCACAAGGTCAGTTTCATCAGATATGCTCAGAAAACTACTACTCACGAAGCTTTCTAAGAATCATCTCACTCAATTCCTTCCTGAGCTGCTGGTTCTGCTGCGCGTGGTTTCGAACAACGCCCTCGACGCCTGAGATCACGAATCCCTCCATCCGAGGACCTATGTCTTCAAGAGGGCACTTGAATACCAGATTGAAGAACTCCGCCACACGGTCGCTCGTTGCAAACACCTCAGGTTTGTTGTAGTGGGTGACAAGCGATCGTACAGTGATTAGAACTGATTCATCACCAGTTCGAGAGTTGAGACGAGTAAGCTAGTCAATATCTTAGGTGAGCTTGATCAATAGTGTAGAAACCATTTCGTACTCACCGCGACCTTGACGTCGTCTAGTGTGATGCGCGTATCTTGAAATGCGCTTAGACCCGCATTGTGAGTCCCCACTTCACGATTCTCCCTGGTGTCTTGAAGGTCCTTCAACATAGCCTCGGTCTTCGTAACCTTCTCTTCCTCGGTGAGGTTCCTCCAAGCCTCAGCAATCTCAGTCATACATTCATTAGCTTTCTTTCGGGGCTCGCCCTCAGGAAGCTCTGTAACATGGAGGTAAGTCTACAAACACTGGCCACACGACTGAAACTCACCTGCATTGATGCGCGCTAGTTCCATCTTTACGAACGCGTTGAATTTGTTGGCTGGCTTGCGGTTCGCTCGGAGTCGGTGAGTCTGCATAACGTCGTCCACAATGTGGTTGACACTATGCTTCCCGTATTCTTCGTGCAGCTCCGTTGCCTTGTCGAAGATGAGTTGACGAAGCTCGATAATGGCGTCTTGATACTTCGCCTTCTCCTCAAGACGCTGCGCCTTCTTCCTAGCCTTCTCCGCCTTGGACAATTGAGCACGTACACGTTTTGTCCGGTACCTCCAGGGCTTTCGCGTCAAGGTTCCGGTCTTCCGCGATGCGCTAAGCATCCGTTCGAAGTTGGTCCCCTTCTTTGCTCGTGCCATGGTGTGTACTTGGAAGGAGGCTCGAGTTTTGCCAGGGCTTGAAGGGACTTCAATATTTGGTTTGTTTATCCAGGTCTTCCGGTAGCAATCTTAGATCTCTGTGATACAAAATATGAATTTGAAAATTGCAATTTATACTGATATAATGTGGCAAGGAACTAGAGCAATGTGTACACGTCCCACAGGTAATGAGCTGGCTTGTCTGAAAAACTGTAAGCCTCTTTCATTGCCTCTACAAATTGAGACTCGTCCTCTGCACAGTAGAATAAATCCTCGATCCTATCCATATCGTCGGGGGCAAAGTCTTGCGATGCGAGATAGCGATGCGCCCATGCATGCGAACGCCTCGGTTGCTCTTGCATGTGCACCCGGCTCTTCTCTTTAGCCTTGCTCGGGGTTCCTGCGCATCAACAAGTTATTAGCCAATCACATTATGCGTTAGTCGAAACTTACTGAAGTGCATATCGAAGTCCAGTGGTGGTGCAACAGAGAAGTTCAGGTAGCTATTATCCAAACTCGCGTCCTTCAGGCCAGCGTGAGGGCTATGCAGACCTGCTCGTCCTGCTCGTCGAATATCAAAGCTAGGACTGTGGACGCGGTTGTGAAGGCGGCTATCTCGGCTGGTCGGCAAATCTCCAACTCTGGATGGCCCGCCTTTCGGTGGGGGTGTTACAGGGGGTGACTGGGCAATGGAGATATTGGACATAGCCTGCATGAATGATCGAGGCAGGGGCGGCGCTGATGAGTCCATGATCTCGCTCCGAATAGCTTCAGCCTGCGACAGATCGCGAGCGGGATGGTAGTCGTACACGAGATTGCTGGGATTCTTGGCAACGAGCACGCATGAGAGCATAGCGTCCTTGAATGTCCTGAATACAAAAGCACGGCGAAACTTGATGTCCTTCTCCGCATCCATTGTTGCAAAGGCTTCGTTCCTAGAAGCAGTCACTTACAAGACAAAAAAAAAAGGTAGGAATATGTAGACGTACGCGTCGAAATATATCCCCGACTTTCCTCCTAGTCTTACATCAAAGAAGAATCCGCCGCGACCGTCGATCATCGCACATACATCCTGAAATGCGTCCGACGAGTGAAGCTGAACTGCAAAATCCCTATTACTGAGATGGGAATGGTTGATAGCCCAATCACCAAGAATGCGATATATAAATGATGCTTCTCGAGCGGTGTTACACTGAATAGCTATAGGCAGGGGGTCAACGTTCTTCATACCTCCTTTCCGCCAATGCCTGCAAACAGCTAAGTGAGTAGTATGTCCACACAATGCACGAAGTACTCACATTTCTTCAAGGGTACCGCTCTCCTCATCCTCACGGTGGGAGATGTAGACATATCGGCTAGCCTCCAACATGAGAGTTATGTGAGAAGTAGATCTTGCTGCATTTTCATTGATAAATCAAAGATAACTGGGCAGCGCACTTAGCAAATCGAAATTCTACGAAAGTCGCATCAGGCTGGTCACGTGCGTCGTCGGAGTTCTAGCGCGCCCACAGGCATCTACAACTCGCCCACACGGAACAAACAGCAATTCCCTATAAAATGACTGCGTCGAACGTTCAAAGCTTACGACCCACCCATCATGAAACCACCAGGTACGGTTTTTTTCTTTTTCTTTTTACTATTTCCCTTTTCCCTGCGAAGAACTCCCGTTAGAGCACCCTGAATTAGGCTGTCCAGTCCGCGCCTTTGAATACTCGCGCCACGGGAATACGAAGTACTCGTGGGCTGGCAGCGTTTTTCAGAAGCTCTGACGCGTCGATTCTCCTCCGATTCTCCTCCGATTCTCCTCTATCGCGTTACTTCGGTCGTAAAGGATGCTAAGGATGACGCTTGCAGATCGTCCTCCAGATACGAAGGTCTCCTCGCCCGTCAACGCTAGCGACTTCAATTTTGCAACTGCTCTACTTAATGCCCTGCGAGAGGAAGGCCTGTACGACCACCTCGACATCGCGCCCACGTCTGCCGATCCTCCTCAAACCCTTTCACCCATCACCTCCCCATTTTCTTCTCCCCTTACTTCGGCTCCCTCTTCTTCTTGCTCTTCTCCTCTCTCCTCTCCACCATCTAGCCCAGTGCTTCCCCCTCTCAACTCTCTTGATGCTCCACCACCCCACTTGCCTCCACTTTCTAAATCCAAAAAACGAAAGGTAGAGCGCGCCAAACTGGCCAGCAAGAAGAATCGAAACAAAAAGCGCAAAGCAGAGGAGGCGAAGACTGCTGAAGACATCCCGGCACGCTCTTCAACTCATGCGAAACACGTTGAGGGTGCCCATGCAGTACGCGCGCCCTTTTCAATGGCGGACGATGCCCCGGTCGCGTCGACTAGCTACATAGGACTCAGAGACGAGGGAATTGATGACGTCGAAGGCGTGTATTGGTTGTATGAGATGGTTGGACCGGAGTCGAAATTCAATTTTGATTTAGTGACTTGCGAGCCCGGGTATGTCATTATTATGCGTTCGTTGTTTCTTAATGCTAACAGAAAAGCTTTAGAACCTCCCTTCCTTTCGTCGACACCGAGGATCGTCTCTTTGCTGTACTAGTGAGACCAGAGGATGATCTAAGTTGGCTGGAATGTGTTGAGACTGCCGGAAATCTAATCGAAAAGCTTCGTTCAAAATCCAGGTTCACCGCGAAGCAGGCGAATCATCGTAGAGGCGACTTCCCGGCGCTATCATGCGGAATATCGTATGGAGGAGGCCAAGTGGTTAGTCCATGCTCATACGCGTTGATATTCATGATTTAACGAGCAATATAGTGCCCAGGGAACTTGGTACACAACAAGCGCAACACAAAAGTTCTAAAGAAACTCACCAACCACCGGTCGTTTCAGAGACTGTCTGGCTTTGCCACTGGTAAGATTTCTACCATTACAACAGAACGCGACACTCACGCAGGTCCAGGTGTCTTCAAGACTTGGGCTCCACGACTGTACGAATACTACTCCAACCACCTTTCTCGGCTCCTCGAACACGATGACCGCCTCATTCGTATATTCAAAAACAGTGTCTGTGCCGCTGCGACATTCAACTTTGGTCCACAGACAGAGACCCACCCCCACATCGACTTCGCGAACCTACCCTTCGGCGAGTGCTTCATCTGGAGCTTAGGGTGATTCAACTCAAAAAAAGGCGGCCACATTATTCTCTGGGACTTGAAAAAGGTTATCGAGTTCCCACCAGGCTCCTTGCTTTTCATTCCATCAGGTGTTTGCCGCCATTCGAACACGCGGGTTGCGCCAACCGAAACTCGTTACTCCTTCACCCAATACTCAGCGGGAGGGTTGTTCAGATGGGTTGACCATGGCTTTCGGACAGAGGCAAACTATCAGAAGCACCAGACGAAGCGGCAGGCTAAAGATGAGGAGGCAAGGAAGCGGGGTAGGTGGCAGATGGGCTTGGGACTTTTGTCTACCTTACAAGAGTTGGGACTCAAGGCGTAGATGCCAACTTGAATACATGTATTCTAGTAGCTACACATAACAATTGTTGTTTGATTTGACACCAATTCTGCACTTAAACCAACTTGAAAGCTTGAGTACTGTTCATTTGACATAGCACATAAGTTGACTGAACTTCAGGTGGAATATATGTAGTGAATATAAGCTAAGTTCGAGATGAGCTTAGTGAACACCTAACTCTATTTCAATAATTCGATTTCTCCAGTATATGATAGAATCAGAGTGTAAGACAATATACCCCAGCTCTTAGTGCCTCAACATTTATGTAGCAGGAGCTATTCGACGTCGACGCTGAATTCGTGGTGATATTTGGATAAATTGGCGTGGTGATATTCAGTAAGGCGGCGCGTTTCTGGCGCGTTGGACGCGTCAATGTCACAATTTGTGACGACTAGGTCCTTCAGGCTCCCTTCCTCGTTCTTCAACCTGATTCGACAGCTCGGCATCAAAACCTCCTCCTTGCACGTACCGACAACTCTCTTGTGCCTCTCACTGCCTCTCACTGCCTTCGACATTCATTCTTCCAATGCACAAGTTTAATTTTGAATCTTTGCCGCCTCTCCTGAAGATCCTCCCTCCGAAGGACGTAGAACGGGATCACCTAACACAGGAGTACTTGATGTCTGAGGGACACGCGGACCCGTCTACAGTGGATGGTATTGTTGACTTTCGAAATCTTCACCGGCGGATTTGTCGAAAGACAGCCGCCTCTCGTCGATATTATGAAAAGTAAGTTGAATTTTTTCAAGTCTCACCAACCGGCTTGACCTCATTTTTCTCTAGACATCGAGACCGTATTCTAGACAATGCTCACGCTGCTAACTTGAGGTATGCTTCAACTCAGTACTCATCCACACACACCAGTCCCTAATGTTGATATCCACAAGGCGCGCTGCAGCCTTGCGCGATGCTCCCTCGGAGGCCCGGGAACTGTTTCACTCAAAACATCGTGAGGCTCAAGCTCGCTATCGCGTAGCCAATCGTCAACGTCTTGCAGCCAAGGAGAGAATGCGTCGTGAAAAGCAGCGGATACAACGGAAGGTATGTGTTATAGACAAAGTTTCCTTGCCAGATTGTATTGAATGATGACCCTTCCCTACAGGTTGAAAAAACTGCCGAGTTTCTTCAAGCCGTGGCTGAGACTGAGCGAATGGTATGAGGAGGGTCCGAACATCACTGGTCCAATATCTGAGTTAGCGTTGCGAAGCGCCGTTGTGCTTATCATTGTGCTTATCATTGTGCTTATCATTGTACTTATCGTTGACCGTGAGATGGGGTAGTTGATGGGAACACCACTCTGAAGTCTCCGTCGTCGCCCCTTTGCTGTTGCCCAGCAGTAATCTCATTGTATTCAGATGGCTCTCCTGAGTAGATGCCTGTATCCTACATAGTGGAAAGACATGATATTTTCACCTTTACTTTGAGAATGCAGTTGACAGAATTCATTTCACACACAAATTACAAAGATCTAAATATCTAGTAACATCAGAACTACTAAGCATAGTATGGCACTAGGATGATAGAAAGAGTAGTACACAGAACAGAACTCAAAGTGAAAGATTTGTCAAAAAGTCAACCAACTTCCCACCATCCTCAGTGAGCTGGTCGTCGTCAGCATCATCACCTGAGTCCGATTCATGGCCAGCGTCAGCGCCGTCAGCGAAAGTGTGAGGTGATGCCAGGTGAGCGGCGGCCGATGATACATGTGGAACCTGCGACGGCGTATCACTGGATGTTGAAGGAGCAGATGATCCATCTTCCGACGTAACGGAGATTTTCTTGACCCCGGGTTGTGGTACACCTGTGAAGCCTGGCAGCGCGTAAATCTGGTGAAGGCGTTCCAATAGAAGTCGATTTGCGGCTCGTCGTCGATGTATGTGGTCACTAACAGGCCCAAGCATTGCATCGGACTTGAGGCGAAGAATGACGGTGTCGAAAAAGCGTTCTTCATCGACTATGGACGTGTGAAGCCTTCGGATCTCAATGTTTAACCGTGTGATCTCCTCGCGTGCACGCGCAACACGGCGATAGGTTTTCATCAGATTGCGCTTGACTGGGTCTGCCCACGGCTTGTCGAAAACGCTGTGGCGGGTGTCACGGAGGATGTCGAACTGGTCAAGGAATGAGAAATGGGACACTTTTGACCAGTCTAGCGTTGGACGGGGAGGGGACAGAGCTTTGGCTGCTTCGTTGTAATCCTTGACGGCTTTTCGGATGGCTTTCGATCGCCTCTGAAGCGCGTGAGCAATATGCGTGCGCATACGATACCCTAGCATGTGGAGATTTGAATACATCAATGTTGTGAATGATTGAAGAACATACTTACCTGTCTGCGAAAGATTCATCTTGTGAAGCTCGAAAAGCCGTTGAACAACCAGCTTATGTAGTTTCTCCAAAGCCTGTTGATATTTCCTTGTATTCATGTACTGGACGGCTTCCTTGTACTCCTTCGAGGCGGGTTCCCAACGTTGATGAATTCCCATGCGCGCCTCCATCTGCGTGAGTTCGAAGAGCAATTGATCTCGCTTCTGAGATATGAACCGACGCCGAGTCTCCGCCCTTCGGGTTTCTGAAAGATCGGCGCCGTACGACTTGTCAGATGCAAGGAATTGATAGTCGGAAGGGAGTTGAAGTCGGAAAGCTGAATTCGCGTTTTCATAAGCAGTACTGTGAAGGTAAAGGTGAGTGCACTGATATTAGCATTCAACATAGAACACTTACTTGGTATCGCGGTACTTCTGTAAAAGCTCCACATATGCAATCGCATGCAGATCATCCTGAGCCTCGGTTCCTAGCTCCTCCATGTGATTAGCTTCATCCTCAAAGTATTCATCGAGCTTGTCTTCAGTGAGCTCAAAATGCTCGAGATCGTGGCGCAATGCCGGGGCTTCTTCGTCGATGATATTGAGTGCCTGAACGTAATTATTGTACAGCATAGTGGCGAGATTAAGATACTTGTCGACATCCCACTGTTGGAAGAAAGCATCGATCGCAAGGCGCCGGCGGTACGAACTCATGAAGCGGGTGACGGAGGCAAGTTGATTAGATGCAGAGAAGATTCGTTCCATTGTTTCCAGGTCTTCAAGACCCATGCCGAGAATATTGAGGGGGTGATGTTGTCGCTGACAATTGGCGTCATGTGAGTATCCGTGGAAGGCGTTGACACAAGTCCTGCATTCCTTGACCTTGAACTCGGGGCCTAATGAGCTGTTCGACACTGTGACGCCAAAGCTGCATCCAATATCATAGCCCATGAGCCATCGCGGTCCAAGGACTTCGAGAGCCTTCGCTACTAGTGCAAGAGGGTACTTGGCACTAAGAAATCTCAGTAAGCGAAAATGAAATGATGTCAATCAAAAGTCAACGCACAGCTCACCACTCCGAATCATGTCTGCGAGCCACAAAATGAAACCATGCCGACAGGCACTAGCAAAAATACCCGACTCGTAGAACGCATCCCACATCCGCTTTGCTGAGTCAGAAGCGGCGGCCTTGAAATTAGACCTGCAGCCTCGGAATGACTTTTCTTCTTCCAAAAACCCATCTGTGGGGTCTCCACCTTCTAACCCACGTTCGCGACCATCTCCTGCCTCAGCTTCATTGTCAACGTCGTCAACGTCGTCGTCGTCATCATAAACAGGGGCGGTTGGCTCGGATCTTGGTTTAACTTCCCCGGCAAATTTGTTGACAAAATCTTCGGATAAGAAATAGTCACTTTCTGTGAATACGCGAGTGTCGGCAACCTGTCGTCCCTGAATGCCCTTCATTCGCTTAAGGGAGTTGTTGCCGTCAACAACCCACATACGAGAATATTTGAGTGGTGGCTCCTCCTCGAGCTGAATACAAAACGTAAGTTTAAATGCTCCTTGAGAATAAGACTGAAATACATACCTCATAGGTGCAAGCTGGGCAGCTGTGCAGGACCCGATAGTTAGGTGTATTTTGATTGAGTTCCCGAGCAACATGTGCATCCACCCTGCGTCGAATGGCTAGGTAGATATCAAATGCATCAGATAACGCCGTTCGGTAGCTCCGGCGATACGGAATCTGAAGAGTGTGTCATGTTCAGTTGGGTGGAGGTGCTTGGGAGAAACTCACCAAGTACTGATAGCAAATTACTTTGGTAAACGCTTCAACACTAAAGGACGCTTTAAACAGCCTGCTGACACGGAAGAGTTCAAGTGTTTTGAAAGATATAGCGAGGGATGGGAACTGAGGTGAGACGGCAAGATAGCCGGCTCGAGCAAGCGCGATAACGGTGTCATCCTCTGCCTTTCGGGGAATTGTGGCCGTATGCGCAAGGCCATAGATATCAACGACGTCAATGTCGAAGGTGTCGTTATTGCCGGTGGCGCCTTCGCAATCATTGCTAGTCTCTGTATCTTCTGATCCTGACCCATATCTCCACCCTACGTAGGCTTCGGTAAGGGCGTCCATCAATTCTACCCATCTCTCGTTGAAGACACGTAGCCGCCGTTTCCATGTGCGCGAGTCCTTGTATCGACGAACTCCATGCCATCTATTATGAGAAGAATAAATGTACTGGTCAGCGTAGTTAGCTCTTATCGTACCTCGTCAGTCCAACCATATCCCTCAAATCATAGACTATGCTCTCTGTTTCATGGCCGGGTTCCTCGTTATCAGCTGCGTCTCTCATTACAACATCCCCCTGATCGATCCCGACCTCGAAGTTGCTGATCCCATCATCGCCTACGTCACCTGAAGGTTGTCCGGAGAGTTCATCTAATGTTTGGAGAGTTTCGTTACTGAGACCTGATAACATGAATAAGAATGGTTATGAGGAAGTAGTTAAAATCAAAACACACCCTCAACAGAGCGCTGATAGCGCTCCTTGGCATCCCTTTGCCTTTGAGCCAATTGGCGTGGTCCGAGAGCCTTGGTAGCGCCGGGGCGGCCAAAGCGGCCGCTACCAACAGTGAATTTGACAGCGTTTGAAATGCCGCTCGATTTCTGTGATCCCATGTGAATAGGTTGAGTATAGATCTGTATAGATGTTGGACTGTAGAAAAGAATGCGTCAAAGATATCAATAAAACAATGGACGGAACTTACATAAGTCCGGAGGCTCTGCTACACACAGCACCTAGCAGAACAGTAAGGGCGGGAGAACTGAAGGGAGCCCGGCAAGAGTTAAGCGAGGAAGCAGCGGGGACGACGATGAGATGACGAGACTACGTTTTATAAGCGAGGAGACAGTAGGAAATGATTACACGGCAAACAAGCGAGGGGATAGTGGGCGGGGATGAATAAGCAGGAAACCAACGAGGGACGTTAAGCGACACGGTGGAGGCCAGAAGATGATGAATAAGCGAGAAGACGACAGGCGGCAGTGGCAAAGTGAGGAACGTTAAGCGACGAGGTGAGTCAAGACCTGTCAAGACCGTTGATGGCGATGAGGCAGCGCGACGGCGACGTTTAAGCGAGGAGATGGCGGGCGGTGATGAATAACCGAGGGGACGGGCGGCGACGTTTAAGCGAGGGAATGGCGAAAAGATAAGGGGGACGTTAAGCGAGAGGGCGGGACGATGTTGAGGACGTTGTTGATGGCAATGAGCGGAGACATGTGGATAATATTAAATAAGCTCGGAATTGACCGAACGGAACTAACGGACTTACGGACTTACGGACTTGTATGCTGGTACGAGACTTAATAATGATGGGCTATAGGTATTTCTAGACCCCTTCCTTAATAGAAATAAAGACCTTTATTCACCTAAATATTGGCACTACCGAGAATCAGCGGGATATAGGGCAGGAGCCCTGCCATCACCCGGGGTAACTACCAGGTAAAATGATCCGAAGTCTCGTGATGTCGAGGTGAAATATTGGCACTACCGAGAATCAGCGGGATATAGGGCAGGAGCCCTGCCATCACCCGGGGTAACTACCAGGTAAAATGATCCGAAGTCTCGTGATGTCGAGGTGGGGTCATCCTAGCTTTGTGAACCTCCCAGATGGGGTGATCTTGGCAGACTGAGTTGCAGAATGGCAGAGAGAGTGGCTTACATGGATGAATCCGTTGGTAAGTTAACTTGCACCCCTGTATAGAGTAGTGCCTGATTGTCGCGGTTTATTTAGGGTATTCACATGGCATATTTGGTACGTAGTTCTGCCTCAACAATCATGTGCTGTATAGTGTGAACTTAAAACCATGTCTTAGGATGCTTGAATGCTCAAACAGTCTTAAGTCACAATGGGGGCTTAAGTCACTCAGTGAGTTTTATGACAATGTTGTCTTGAGTTGATCGTCTTAAGATTCACTTAATGCAGTCATCATGGCACAAGTAATCCTCAGTTGTCGGTCTCAAGACAGGCTTAAGCAGTTGTTGGTCTCGAGACGGGCTTAAGTTGATGGTCTGTATATGAACAGTGGAGGCGGATGAGTCAGAACTTATGGCTTAAGTCGGGTGGCTTAAGGTGGTGGGTCAAGTCAAGTCAGTGCTGGCTTAAGTTGCTGCTTGGGATGTGTCTTAAGCTGGCGCAGACTGTGCATCTGTGTAGTATACATCAATAATATATAGCTTAAGTTGAGCTTGAGACAGATTAAGTTGTGTAGCTGAAAGTGTATGTGACTTGAGTCAAGCTAGTATGGGTATGGCCATGTGCAAGACAAACACTGTAATGCACTTTCTGTAAGAGGTAGAGAAGCAGCCCATGATGCAATAGAACATGTCTGATGACTTACTCTTTCCAGGGTACAACTGAAAGCAGTCATAACGCGAGCACATTCCCGAGGTATTGTGTGCCTGCTTTGACATATCAAACGACTCCTGAGGATTGGTTTCTGGCAACCAAAGAGGTGGAACATCAATTCCAAAAGTGATGTTTCAGCTCCTACGCAGAACGCACGTGGCATGTGAGTGTTCATTCTTTCCACAAATCTGTTCCTAGCATTGCTCAGGGAGATCTTTCCGTTGTAGACATCTTCCAGGTGGCCAGCAACAGACATCAAGAGCCGCATTCCAAATGTGCCAAAGCACTGACTCCATGTCTCAGGATTCGACTTCCAGAAATGATACAAAATGGTGACGGTTGCGTCATACACACAACTACTATCCTTCCATACAACACCTAAAGGTACAGAGGAAGACCTACCTACACCATTCCGCGACTGTGCAGCGTTCCTACCCTGAGATGCTCTACTACTGGAACTGGCAGTGGCCTTCTTCGGAAATTGGATGGCACTTGCATTGTCAGTACCACCATGCAATTTCTGCCGTTTCTGCTGCTCTGACTGTTCTTCAGATTCAGATGCTCTTCGTTTCCTCTTCAGAGGACTGGCTACAGTTTCTAAAGTACACCCTGTCCCCGGCTCCTTCGCATCACACACTTGCAATGTTTTTGTGGAGGGTTCAGATGCATAATGAACATTCCGCTGTTACGCTGAAAACGCGTTCAGCCCTCTAGACGTCGAATTTGTCATATTTCGTGTCTGAAACCATTGGGAAATGAGAGCTAGCGTGCTCCCACACGGCTAGCTAAAGCCTAAGATGCTTCTAGAAGTAACCAAAGTGTAGAATGACTATGGTATGCGATGGTATATCTAGTTATTGTGACCAGTACGGTTCTAGAGCTGAAGAAGATGTAACTACCAGCCGCTAGCACCTTCGGTTTGGTCAGACCCACCCTCTTGGCATTGCTGCCCATCTTCTAGAAGCTCCTAGGAATGTCTTTTGCAATCCACGGGACATTGGAAGGATAATTATACGTGATACCACTGTTGCACTGCGCTAGAGTCTGAATGACTGCTTATATAACCTATGTAGACGCTGCTTGGACATCCGTCGATGTGAAGTCCACAGTGTGCCGACGGTCTAGAAGCATATCCACCAACGGAGATAACTGATTAGAGTTGGGTTGCCAAGCTAGATCCCATCAAATGATAGATCTGACGCGATAGCGCCGGCCAAAGCTGTTGGAATGATTGATCTGTCGGTCCGTTGCCGAACCATATGCTCTAGAGGCATGTTCACTCGTGATAATGACCTCTGGCAGCCGTATAACTGCGGAATGACATCCTATGACTGAGCTATATTCGCTGGAGCAAGAGGATTGGCCAGCTAGATATGAAATAGAGGCTCTAGAATGATCCACCTGACGCTTAGGGTACTCTTGTGCCTAGGGTGACGCGTCCTATAGCAACAGAATGTCTCAGAACGTTCTACCTGTGCTTGGCAGTGCTATGCTGCGATACCAAACCACCATATATGTGCTTCTATAAGCTACCAAAACTTGAATATACCCAAAACTATACCACCAAAACCTGTCTAGAACGGACATTATCCACCCAACTCATCACAAAACTACTATACATATCCAATTTCTGTTCCATTTCTCGTATCTCTGTGTCATATTTTCCTTATCTGCTGTTATCACACCCAACTCCATACTATTTTCTGGTTTTATATTTATTATTTATGCTCTAGAGGTATATATACTGGATGTATTAGCTCTGGAACAACAAGTAAAGTACTGTACGCTGAACTGGAGTGCTGTTTGCATCTTCTAGAGCGATAAATCGGGAAATACTTCTCTGCTGTATCGAGTCCGGCCCTAGTTTGAAAGAGCTAGTGATCCTGATCGAAGAGAATACATTGCTGGTGCATTCTGGCATTTGTTTGAATCGATTGAACCCTTCTGTTTGGCTCTAGACGCTGGTCTGAGTCTTCTGTCTGTCTGTCTGTGTCTGTCTGTCTGTGTCTGTCTGTCTGTCTGTCTGTCTGTCTTGGTTCCCCAAGTCTAGCAGCAACGAAGAGCACAAAGAAGCACTTCTAGAGACATTTGAACGAGCTTTTGACTGTCGTGCGGCACCTTTGACAACGCCAAACCTCACTCGCAAACTTAGAGATTGATTGTAGTTGCTTATAGAGCGTGTTCGAGCTCTTATATAAGTACAAATCAGTGTCATTATCTGGAGCCCACCGCGAGGGAGGTTTCAGTTAAATACAAAAGATCGAATTTGTCTTGAAAAAGGACCTATTTGTGTCCCCACATCGCTGAATAGACTTTATTGAATTGACATCTGTGTTGATTCGTTTTATAAGTGTTCTATTGGCCTTTGCATAGTTCACTTCTACCTGCACTTGCTTCTACAACGAGCTATTGTCAAGATTAGTCGCTCTAGAGGAAGTGCGCGGTCTAGAACATCGAATACCTCAAGGAGAGCTGGGCAAGAGTCGTTACACTTCACGCCTAAGCGAAGATCTCGTATTCCTGTTCGAAATACAACTCCTCTGTCGGAGGAACGTTATAGAAACACAAATATCCCCTTAGGAGACCATAATTGGCCTCGAAGTTCTACAAACCCCCAAAGAGCGAGTCCTGTTAGTGCTGTAATGCCCCAACAAGCTCAACAAATGAATACTACAACTTCTTACCCGAAGTCCTTGACCGGGCAGGCCCTGGCAGAGACTCAGAGTGACAAGTTGCCTAAAGTTTCGAAGAAAGCACCTATTTTTGATAAAGAGTCGCCTAGTAAACTTCTAGGATGGCTTGAGGAAGTAGAAGAGTGTTTTGCTGAAGCTGGAACGACTGAAGGAGATGCTAAGATTCACCTTGCCTTGAAATATATGAGTGCTGAGACTCGAAGAGAGTTAGCTCAACTGGTATCTGCGAGAGGAAATGACTGGGAGGCCTTCAAGAACGAACTTCTTGAATGTTTCCCGGAATCTGCAGACAAGGATGGCTATGGATCAAAGCAAAGATTAATGGATATCATTAACAAGTATATGTTAGTGCCGCTGGGACGTCTAGAACGTCTTCTAGCCTATAGTAGAGAATTTAACTACAAAGCTCAGAAGTTGATGAAAGCTCCGGCTGTAATTTCGAACTTTGAAGCTGTCAACGGCTATCTGTCAGCTCTAGAAGAAGAACTTAAGGTTCGAGTTCTTCGAAAGTTGTCAAATAGTACTGGTGTGAGGAATGGAGTTCGACGTCGAGATGATCCTTGGACTCTAGAAGAGGTGATTAAGGCTGCAAAAGAAGTTTGTGTACTGCCCTCTGAGTCATTATATAACGTAGATCGTAATTGGAGTCTTCCTGGTACCATTGGCGGTGGTTCTAGAAGTGCTACCATGACTTCTACGAATATAAAGACGAGTGCTAGTGATCAGTTGACGGCGATTAAAGAAGAAGAAGCTCAGAATGAGTGGGAACGAAAGATCTCTACTACTGTAGATGGTAGTGAGGCGAAGTTGAGAGAATTGCAACAAAGATTGGATACCATGAGCGGTCATAATAATGACTTCATGAAGAATCTAGTGAAGATGGTACAGATGGCTATGCGTCCTAATAACCCTATGGGTATGAGTGTGAGCCAATTAGCCAATATGCCCGAACCTACTGCTCCTAGGATGAAGTCCAATGGTCAACAGATGACTGTTAGGGAGTATTTATGCTTTATGTGTAAAGGCAAAGGGCATGGTTCACTAGAATGTCCTATTCAGTTGCACTTCGTCAATATGGGATGGATGAAGCGAGATAATGTTAGAGGTAGATGGGTTCTTAAAGATGGATCTCCATTGCCTTTCGTCGGACCTGATGATCCGGAAAATTGTCAAGTCAAGATAGAACGAATTGTGAAGGAAAGAGGATGGGACAAGGAGGTCCACCCTGATCAATTCATGTACGAAGTTGAGCCTGGACCTTCCAGCTACGCTCAAGTTAACTTACAAGGCGCTATAACGGACTCTAGCGATGAGATTGACTTTGAAACGTACGCTGCTGAGGTTCTAGAACGGCTTGACAAGATGAAAGTGGAATACAAGGCTACTAGTGATGGCCAAGTGTCGATTTCGGCTCCTGGGAGCTCGAAAAACTAATACTTCCGATGAATGAACTACAACGGGTACTTGCTAGTGCTGTTCCTGCTGCTAAACCCGTTCCCAATAGGGTTCAAGAGGAAGTAAAAGTTGGGAAAACAACGAGAAAGCCTGAAGTTGTGATCACGAGGCCGAAAAACTTTGAAAAGAGTGGTTATAGAAGTTTGCCTTTGAAGGGAGATGCATGGAAGGGCTCTGCTCCTGAAACAAGGAAAGAGACGCCGATGACTGTGACTGAGAAAGTTGGTTCTAGTACCAGACCGTTCGATAAAGTCAAACCTATCGAACGTCGACCTCAGAATTCTTCTGAAGTGGCTATAGAACGTGAAAAGAATGGTATTCCTGCTTCTAGAACTGCACCATCGGGTAACGCCGTAGTGTTTAAGTCTAGAGAGCCTGACTATCATTTGCGAAGTGAAGTTTTCAAACCTGGATCTGCAGAGACAGTTGCTGAGAAGATTCTGAAGAGTCAGATACCTATTAGCGTTGAGGAGGTGATTTCTATATCTCCCTCTTTGCAGAAGGTTCTGAATCGAAAGACTAAGAATAGTAGAGTGCCTAGGAAGCCATTGAGGGCTATGGTGCAGGAAGTACGAGATGAGGATAATCTTGATGATGAAAGCTTGCCTATAGAAGCGACTTCGCTGCCTCTAGACTCAGAAATAGTTGATATTAACGATCTAGCATGGGGTGATTGCTTCATACAGCTCGCTGAAGACACCGCGACGCTGAAAGCAGGGTCGACTGTGCATGTGGATGTGGTTGAACAGTATCTTGGAGATGTTTCGCCTGGTGATCGTGATAAAATCATCATTGTGGCTCGACCTAGTGAAGGTCTACGATCTATATTCCCTAGAGTGAATGATAAGGACCAAGTAGAATGCATTCTAGACAGTGGATCACAGATAGTATCGATGAATACGTCGGTGGCTGGTGCTCTAGGACTTTCTTGGGATCCGAAGACAGTCATTCATATGCAGAGTGCGTCTGGACAGTTAACTCCTACTCGAGGATTGGCTAGAAACGTTCCATTTGCATTTGGGGAAGTTGTGATATACATGCAGGCAGACCAACCAGTATGTAGATGGGAAGGACAGAAAAAGGGACAGGGAAATATGTAAAAAGAAAGGAAGGGGTGAAAGATTGTTTTTTTTTTTTTGATATTAAATGTAAAAAGAAAAGAGGGGGTGAAAGATTGTTTTTTTTGGTATTTGTCCATTGAGTTGTAAGAGAAACAGAGATGGTTTTTTTTGGTACTTGTCTGTCGTGTTTCTAAGAAAGGAGTACACTACCAGGTAGGAAATGTAGCTGACAAGGAAAACATGAGGGCGCACAATGTTCAAGATAACAACAATACCAGCATTTACGCCGAGGCGACGGCTTTTGGCTTCGACAAGAGAATGACGAACAGGATGTTGAAATGCGCGGTAAGATGTTCCGCGTTTTTGAGAGCTGGCCATCCAGTAAGGGTGAAGCCAACCGTGACTATCGAATCCTCAGGAAGTTCAGGTTTCGTATAACGAGGCAGCGCACGAAGGTTGTCCCAATCAGCAGCGGGGAAGGCTAAGCCGTTATAGGCTTTTTCACCGGTCTTCAACGCCCCAAAACGAGCACGCCCATCATAGATGGGCACTGCAAAAAAAAAAAAAAAAAAACAACCTATAAGAACGA
>RCHF01002876.1:0-34157 GCA_003987895.1 Neonothopanus nambi | reverse complement strand
GTGCATATTAGCAAGCTCAGCTACACTTACTGGCCATCAGCCCCTGCTATCAAAGCTTCCTCCACTTCAAGTTTCAGGTTGGATGTAAGGTTTTGATGTTCTGCAAGCTGAGAGCTTACATACATTGATAAATCCTTGTAAATGTCTTTTGCCTCTATAGATAGTTGAGAAATTTGTCCTTCATTAGTGATATGCAAAGGTCCAGCTCTATGACGGCTGGTGACAAAGACAAAGACATTTTCCAGACTAAGCAGCTCTTCCACAAACAAAGAGGCCTTGACCATATCCTTGTCTGAGCAGTTACATTCATCTATTGCATCAATGACTATGTAGGTCACTGATGAATTGGATTTGTGCACATCTAGAAGAGCAACCTTCATATCACTTGAGGAGGGTCTATAGACACCACAGTTGTTTTTGATATAGAGCTGCAGCATGTTTGTATGTCCATTAGTATAATGGCCTCCTATCTGAGAGAGCAGTGATGAAACCAGTCCCTCAAAGGACCCCTTTGCTTGGTGGCGTGAATCAAAGTAGTAGTAGAAGAYCACATCYYTCATASTCTCAGTSTTTTTYAAGGAATCAATKACAGTTGTGCTGMAAATATTCAACTCATGGGCATTCCTCACATTGCAGAAAATAAGATACATACCACAGGAAGGTCTTGCCTGCACCACCTGATCCATAGTTAGCCCAATGTCTTTGAGACATAGATAATACTGGTAAAACTAACTTTTTCCTTGTAGCCATAATAGCTTACCACTTTGTTTCCATTTCTTGAACCTCTCATCTTCAAGGAGCCAGTGGCCTGTACCTTCCACCCTGTTGTCATAGGCATTATTGAAGTTTGTTGATGGATCAGGAGCTCCAATCCAGTTTCTGATTGTCTCAAGATCATTCTTGGTTAGAACTAACCATAGTGTTGCAGGCAATGAAAATCATTCCACAAAGCATAGAGCAACTTAAATACTTACCATTCACTGTCATATTACCACCAGCTGTATAGATACTACTTTGACTGATATTGAAATTGGAGCTGCCATGGAATAGTTTCACAGTAGACATCTCATCATTCAATTGTGCTCTGTCATGATATATGCTGTTAATTATAGAATAATCCTCTGTACAAAGAGTTACTTACTGTTTTCTGTTCATACTACTAGTACTAACATCAGATCCAKGAGGATTGAGGGGAGGATTTAGATTTGGTGCATCCATGGTGGTGGAAGGTAAGAAAGGGAGTGGTGATATGTACAATCGATAAACCTGTTGACCCCCAATTTCCGGCAATCTGCGAACTAGCGCCAAAAGGATCAGGTGTCCACTTGCCACGGGAATATGGTATACAGCACCGTATTGCCACCGAAGATGGGAGCTCGTTACTAAATATAGAATATAGACAGCACTAAGTTATATGGGTCAACGACAAACGTCAGTGCCTAGTCTACTTAGAAGCTTTCTGAGCTACTTAGCAAAGTTTAAGTTAAGTATGGGCTGTCCGGTTTTGTTTTATTCAAAACCAACATGCGACTCGGGGTTTCCTCGGAACTTCCCGCCACTCAGCATTCGGTCCGGAGACACAAACGCCCTCTGTGTTCCGAGTCATCCTGTCCTGTCTTACCTCCTCCTTGTTCGTTCTCTTCAGTGGATGAAATACAACGCTCTTCACTGGAAATCTCAGGCCAAGCACGAAGCTGGGAGGCTCACAATTGAGGATGCGCAGGAAGTTACTAGGGTTATGTTCGTATGTTGTTGAATTATTCGTTGGGGTTTGCGTTGTTCAAGACATATGCTATTGTCAGTACTCATGTGGTTTTTCATCCCTTCTTGCTCTTGATACAATCCTTTCATTGGTAGCCAACGATTTCAAAGTTGTTAGTGGATACGAAGTGACTTGGGTCTTCAACAAATGTTTCAAAACCTTACGCTGATGTCAGTGCTATTACTGTCCTCAACATGTGTATCCGAACTAAAACTCCACTCATATCCTATACTATAAAATAGCTCGGTCTTTTCGCACGCCCAAAGCTTACTAATAATTAGATAATATATTTACTAAGCGGACTTAGCTCCAAACGCGGTAGTGTTTTGATTCAGACCGGCAGAACGGCACTATCACCTAAAACAGTAGTGCATCTGACAATCCGGCAACAGTCAATCTATTTTGAGTTCCCCGCACATCGAGGCAGTCTATTTTCGAGTTTCTGCAATGTTGAGGCCACTAGGGATGAACTATGATTGATGGCCAGTGTCTTTCTTCTCTTTCTTCCTCCAACTCCTCTGTCTGTCTACTACAACTTCAAATTATTCATGTAGGTTTTGGTATTTTGTTGTCATGAAATACATAATCCACAACTGTTTTTTTCCTGCATGGCCCTGCTGGAAATGGCAAGACATTCTGCTATAATACACTATGTTATGCATTATGTACAGAGAAAAAGATTGTTCTGTGTGTAGCATCATCAGGAATTGCTTCACTACTACTACTGGGAGGTAGAACTGCACACTCCACCTTCAAAATTCCAATTCAGATGTTTGATGGAAAACTGTGTGCAGTTAAAAAAACAAAGTCTTTTAGCTGAGCTGCTACAATAAACTGAACTTATAATTAGGGATGAAGTTCCTATGCAAGATTGTCTTTGTCAGGAAGCTGTTGATCTGACTCTGAAAGATATATGTTCAGAGCCAAACAAATCCTTTGGTGGTGTAACAGTGGTATTTGGAGGTGACTTTCAACAAATACTGCCTGTTGTGCCTAAGAGAACCTGTGAACAGATTGCAGGCCAATGCATACACCAACACTATACTCTCTGCTGGAATGACAGTGTAGATGAACAAAATCATATGTGTTTAGACTCTTTTCCTGGAGATGAAATGATATTTCACAGTGCAGATTCTGCAGTTATAGAGGAAGAGACAGATGGTGTTTTTCAATATCCCACAGAATTTCTCAATTCAATAAAAGGCTCTGGCCTCCCACTTTCAAAATTGTTTGAGACTAAAGATTGGAATTTCTATTATGCTTTTGAGAAATCTGGATCCTTCCTGGGAGCTCTGCAATGGTATCAGAGGAATTTTAACCAGAGCTACTGGCTGTATACTAGAGATTCGGATATTGGGAGGTGACTTTGTTGGAAAGACAGCATTTATCCCTGCATCACTATAACACCATCTAATCTTGACTTATCCTTTACTTTGAAACATTAGCAATTTCCAGTATGGCTTTGCTTTGCAATGTCAATCAACAAATTACAGGGACCCTCAGTAGACCATGTTGGCTTAGATCTCCATATTCCTGTTTTTACACATGGTCAGCTTTATGTTGCATTGTCATGCTGTACTTCAAGTTAACACATAAAGGTTCTATTTCCTGAAGGTAATACTTATTACAATTTCTGAGTAATACAGATGGCTGATAATCTCTTTTTTAGAAAGTGAAGAAGAGTGTATAACACAAAACATAGTATATCCAGAAGTACTACTTAAGACTACATGATCACTATGAATGTATCCTATTACTGTATTTAATTCTATGATACAATCACCCAAGTAATAACCCCTGCCTGTGCCAAAGGCATGGGTCAAGCTAAGCTTGTCCTATATATTATATATATTATATATATCCTATACTATAAAATAGCTCAGTCTTTTTGCATGCCCAAAGCTTACTAATAATTAGATAATATATTTACCTAAGCAACTTCGGCAGGCTGAAGGTCTGCTGCCTCTGTGCCACAGGCATGGGTCAAGCTAAGCTTGTATCCTATACTATAAATTAGCACGGTCTTTCGCACGCCCAAAAGCTTAGTAATGATTAACTAATATTTACTAAGCAGACTTGGTTCCAAACATAGTAGCGTTTTGATTCAGACCGGCAAAACGGCACTACGACCTAAAACAGTAACGCGTCCGGCAATCTGGCAACAGTCCATCTATTTCGAGTTCTCCGCACATCGAGGCAATCTATTTTCGAGTTTCTGCAACGTTGAAGCCACCAGGTATGAACTGCAATCGATGGCCAGTGTCTTTCTTTCCTTTCTTCCTCCAACTCTTCTGTCTGCCTATTGCAACTTCAAATTATTCATGTAGGTTTTGTCATTTGGCTGTCATACTTGAAATGCCAACTTCTGCTAAAGAGATACATATACATACATTAATATAGAGAAAGCCTATATAGGAAAATAGGAGAATTTGAGAGGAGATTAGCATTTTTCTTAGGTATGCATTTATGAAATACTCTAATGACATCTGTCATTATTAACATTTTATTTCTACAAGTTTCAATTTACAACTACTTCATATGTAAGACCCTTGGCTACTTTTAAGCCTCTCTTTTACCTGGCTCATTTGGCTCATCATAATAGGGAAACTCCACCAACAACACCTCAGCGCCAGCGTAATGCTGAGCGTGAGCGAGAGAGATCATCCAGAGAGATGAATAGTCCTCAGATGCGCCGCACACCTCAACATCATCAGCATGGGCCACCAATTCCCTTTAATCTACACATAGAGCAGAGAGCTGCTCCTTCTCAACCCTCCTCACAAACTGATGACCCTTTTGAGATTGTGAATTTCAATAATCGTCAATACCAGCTAACTCAGGGAATTGCTGCTCAGTTAGCAGCATTACCTCAGTTTCCAACAGTACCACGTCGTTCTGGCCATCTACAAACACATTCAGTAGGTATCTTTTAAAACACAGTTATATTTTCTGTAACAAAGCTTCTATTTGTTTAGAATGCCATTGCAGGCCCCTCTCATATTCCAGCCTCCAATAGATCACATACTCCACAGGTATGCTTCAATTCTTTAGGTTTCTAAATTCTATATTATTTGTAACACAACTTCAATTTGTTCAGAATGCCATTGCAGGCCCCTCTCATATTCCAGCCTCAAATAGATCACATACTCCACAGGTATGTTTTCTTCAGAAAAAATTCAATTCTTTAGATTCTAAATCCTATGATATAAAATCAGTATAGACATTTACCTGAGGGATTGCAGGCACAATTGGCTGCACTGCCTCCTTTTCCCCCTCTTGCTAGGCGTGGCCGTGGTCGTGGCCATAGTAGAACTTCTACTAATCATGAGAGAGAATTCCATAATACCAATCATGGCCAGATAGGAGTTGGTGAGCTTAAGAGAGAATCAGCATTTCATAGTACTAATCAATCTCCACAACCAGAACACAATCATGGCCAGATAGGAGGTCATACTCATATGAATGTAGATGATGATGAAGAAGCTGCAGATGATGATTTGCAGCATCAAGAGATTCCTCCAGATATGAGAATGATGCAGAACTATGAGAACCCTCAAGATGATGATGAGTTTAACCAGCCTCCTGAGCAGCATGGTGCTGCTGCACAGTTGAATATGAATATGGACAATACTGTGGACAATAATGAAGCTGCAGATGATGATTTGCAGCATCAAGAGGTTCCTCCACATAATGGAATGATGCAGAACTATGAGGAGCCTGAAGATGATGATGAGCCTAACCAGCCTCCTGGACAGCATGATGCTGCTGCTCAGTTGAATATACCTATAGATGAACTACCTTTGGGTCTAAGACCTGTAGTTGAAGGTCCAGGCATTGTTTTCAACAAGTATGATTTGGGCAAAATGAATGTAGAATGTCCAAATTGTCATGCTCTACACTGGATATGTGAAAAATTGACAAAATCCTCCAAAACAAATCCGCTCTTTGGTACATGCTGTTTATCTGGCAAGGTTGTACTGCCATTCCTACAAAAACCCCCTCATGAACTATATGCTCTATTTGATGGGACTGATATCAATTCCAAACATTTTCTGGACAATATCCGCAGCTATAACTCTGCTTTTGCCTTTACTTCCTTGGGATTAAATACTACAAGAAATCACAATGATCCTGAACTACCAACTACAGGAGTAAGGTCATACAAGATAAAGGGAGAACTATGGCATGCTTTAGGTGCACTTGAACCTGAAGCAGGTAAACCTCCTGTTTATGCACAGCTTTATGTGATTGCACCTGAAGATGCTGTTCAAAAACGCTTGGCAAATAACTCCAATACTGCCAATGGCTCTCGCTTAGAAATTGTTGTAGTACAGACAATTTCAGATGTTCTATACCAGCACAATCACTTTACAACATTATACAAATCAGCAAATGAAAGAATTCGAGAGCTTGAATCAGAACAAGTAGCAAATCAGACTACTCTGCTACAGACAGTGCATATAAAGCTGCATTTCAAGGATAAAAATGATCCTAGGCGGTATAATCTTCCCACTGCAGAGGAAGTGGCTGTTATTCTTCCTGGACCTGATGAACAAGTCACTGACCATCGTGACATTGTGCTTCAAAGGAAAGCTGGACCTTTAAAACGGATCTATGAGAGCAATCCTGCATATCAACCTTTGCAATATGTTCTATTGTTTCCAAGGGGAGAGCTTGGATGGCATTCAAGGATAAAGCTTGCAGAGGGACATGCAGCAGCACATTTGTCTGACCAAGAGAATAATGATGAAGRCTCAGGTGCACAAAGAAAAACTCAAAAATACCTGACTCAAATGGAGTACTATGCATATAGACTCCATACCAGGCCTTTGAGTATTGAGTCTAATCATATGTTTTTGGCCAGAAATTTATTCCAACAATACATTGTTGATGCATGGGCACAGACAGACCAAGAAAGACTTAGATATCTCAAACAGCATCAAAAGCAGCTTAGAGCAGAAGTCTATAATGGATTGGTTGATGCTGTAAACAATGGTGATGGCAATTTGCAGAATGTTGGACAAAAGTTTATCTTGCCTTCATCATATATTGGGGGATCAAGACATATGTTCCAGCTTTGTCAGGATTCTATAGCACTAGCAAGACACTTCTCTAAACCAGATTTGTTTCTTACTATCACTGCTGATCCAACCTGTCCAGAAATAAAGAATGAATTACTTCCTGGACAGACAGCAGCTGATAGACCAGATTTGGTTGCAAGAGTTTTTCGTGAAAAACTTCGAGCAATTATTGCAGATATCAAGAAGGGTTTGCTGGGAAAGTGCAATGGATATGTATACACAATAGAATTTCAAAAGCGTGGATTGCCACATGCACATATCTTACTCTTTCTGGCACCAGAGTCCAGAATGAATCATCCTCATGAGATTGATCGTATCATATCTGCACAAATACCAGATCCTAATGTCAATCCTGAGCTTTATGATTTGGTAGCTTCTAGAATGATACATGGTCCCTGTGGCATCTACAACTCTAATGCTCCATGTATGAAGGATGGAAAATGCACTAAAAAATTCCCAAGAGCATTTCAAGAGCAGACTACTCTTGCAGAAGATGGATACACTATATATGCACGTCCAAATAATGGTAGAACAGTTACAAAGATAATCAAAGGAGTATCAGTGGAAGTTGATAATCGCTGGGTGGTTCCTTATAACCCATATATTTTGATTCAAATGAAATGCCATGCCAATCTGGAGTGTTGCATTTCAATCAAGGCATTTAAATATATCCACAAATATATTTATAAAGGGCATGATAAAACAACTATGGCATTTGGAGAGGTACAAGATGAAATCAAACAATATATAGATGCACGTTATATTTCTTCTTCAGAGGCTACATGGAGGCTTTTTCACTACAAGATGCATCAGGAGGTTCCTAATGTTGTACGACTTGCTGTTCATACAGAGGATGGTCACTATGTGGTGTTTGATGGAGAAGAGCAAAATGCAGATACAATTCTAGACCGTGCAGCTAATAGTAATACTACTCTTACTGCTTACTTCAAAGCCAATGCAGATGAGCAGAAAGCTGCTGAGCAGGATCCTGCAAATGCCACAACCACTGCATGTTCTTTACTATATCAGGAGTTTCCAAGAAAATGGGTATGGTCAAAGACAAAAAGAAGATGGACAGTGCGGAAAAAGGGAGATTCTGCCATTGGAAGAATGTACTTTGCACACCCTGCTTCAGGAGAGAGATTTTATCTCAGATTGCTACTTACATTAGTGCAGGGTGCTACCTCATTCCAGCATTTGAGAACTTTTAACAATATTGAATATGCAACAAACAAAGCTGCATGCTTAGCAATGGGACTCTTAGAAGATGATAAGGAATGGGAGCAGTGTTTGGATGATGCAAAACATATGCAGACTGGATCTCAACTTCGTTCATTATTTGCTGCTATCTTAAAAGAGTGTAGGCCAGCTCAACCAGAATTACTCTGGGACAAATTCAGAGACAATATCTGTGATGATATAGATCACTATCTAATAACTAAAGGCTTAGTGCAAGAGCCTACAGAGGAGCAAATTTATGATTATGGCCTCTATTTGATTGATAAAATTCTATTCCATAGTGGTGTTATAGGCAGACTGAAGGAGTTTGAGCCTATGCCATTACCAAACTATGCACATTGGGAAGTTGTTGAAGGAAACAGACTGATTACAGAGCAATTGGCTTATAATGCAAATGACCAGAGACAAAGAGCAGATACAAATATTGCTTTGTTAAATACAGAGCAAAAAGCTGCATTTGAAGTAATTAAAAATGCTGTCATCAATCACAATCCACAGCTTTTTTTCCTGCATGGCCCTGCTGGAACTGGCAAGACATTCTGCTATAATACACTATGTTATGCATTATGTGCAGAGAAAAGGATTGTTCTATGTGTAGCATCATCAGGAATTGCTTCCCTACTACTACTAGGAGGTAGAACTGCACACTCCACCTTTAAAATTCCAATTCAGATGTTTGATGGGAAACTCTGTGCAGTTAAGAAACAAAGTCTCTTAGCTGAGCTGCTACAACAAACTGAGCTTATCATTTGGGATGAAGTTCCAATGCAAGATCACCTTTGTCAAGAAGCTGTTGATCTGACTCTGAAAGATATACATTCAGAGCCAAACAAACCCTTTGGTGGTGTAACAGTAGTATTTGGAGGTGACTTTCAACAAATACTGCCTGTTTTGCCTAAGGGAACCCGTGAACAGATTGTAGGCCAATGTATACAGCACTCAAGGATTTGGAGAGAGATACAGGTTCTGCATTTGAAGCATAATAAGTGGCTAGAGACCAGTACACCAGAGGACCAAGAGTATGCAGAATGGCTACTCAAAGTTGGACATGGAACTGCACCAACAACAGATTCAGAAAACAAAATCAGACTAGATCCATCAATGAAGTGTGGTGATACTCCAGCTTCCTTGATTACTGCTATCTATCCAGGATTAGATTTAGTTCATCCCAATCATAATAATGATGATTGGTTTTTCAAACACACTATACTCTCTGCCTGGAATGACAGTGTAGATGAACTGAACCATATGTGTTTAAACACTTTTTCTGGAGATGAGATGGTATTCCATAGTGCAGACTCTGCAGTTATAGAGGAAGAGGCAGATGGTGATTTTCAATATCCCACAGAATTTCTCAATTCAATAAAAGGCTCTGGCCTTCCACTTTCAAAATTGAGGCTAAAGATTGGAACTCCTATTATGCTCTTGAGAAATCTGGATCCTTCTCGGGGGCTCTGCAATGGTACCAAAGGAATTTTAACCAGAGCCACTGGCCATGTACTAGAGATCTGGATATTGGGAGGTGACTTTGTTGGAAAGACAGCATTTATCCCCCGTATCACTATAACACCATCTAATCTTGACTTACCCTTTACTTTGAAACGTCAGCAATTTCCAGTATGGCTTTGCTTTGCAATGTCAATCAACAAATCACAGGGACAATCAGTGGACCATGTTGGTTTAGATCTCTGTATTCCTGTTTTTACACATGGTCAGCTTTATGTTGCATTGTCACGCTGTACCTCAAGTCAACGCATAAAGGTTCTATTTCCTGAAGGTAATACTTATTACAATTTCTGAGTAATACAGATGGCTGATAGTCTCTTCTTAGAGAGTGAAGAAGAGTGTATAACACATAACATAGTATATCCAGAAGTACTGCTTAAGACTACATGATCACTATGAATGTATTCTATGACTATATTCAATGACAAATCACCCAGGTAATAACCCCCGCCTGTGCTGAAGGCACGGGTCAAGCTAAGCTTGTAATTAGATAATATATTTACCTAAGCAACTTCAGCAGGCCAAAGGTCTGCTGCCTCTGTGCTGAAGGCACAGGCAAGCAAAGCTTGTTTAATATTGAAATGACATAGCAAAAACACTGATTACTAATAGCTCAGATAAAAAGAAACTGAATGCAACACTCCCTAGATCAAACATGTCCAAATATTGTCTAAAAAAGTATGTCCCCACACAGAACTGGCAAAAAGTAGGCAGCACAGGCAGGCTACTCATCCTCAAGACCATATAACATGCCTGTCAGACCCCTCCTCATCATCTCCCTCTCTCAGCCTCTTCGTACCTCTCTTCCTTGTACTTGCAGGCCTAAATTTTACTGAGAATGAGGTCAGTTTTTCAATACAAATCAACAAACAGCATACTCACACTCCTTCTCTCAATATCTTGTTCACCACCCATGCAACATCCTGCCTAGCATGACTCCATGCAATCTTTTCCTCCTCATTTGCTCACCAATACCACCACCACAAGCACATTAGAATGCTCAGTAGTCCACATTTCCCAGGGTGGTCAAAACCCTCCCAGTCACCCTCCCCATCACCCTCAACTGCCAGCCAGCCTAGTTCATCCCTTTCACACCATTCTGGATTGATGATTGACCATCAGACCCACCAACTGTGTTCAAAGTCTTCAATAGAGCTGAACCATTCTTTAGAAGGATCTTGTGTCATAGTCTTCATGTTTTTAAACCACCACTCAATTACCTAGGGTCTCCCCAGCTTTTTGAAACCTGCTCTCTGCAAATACATGAGTTTCAACTTCTTTTTCATGTGTAGACAATTACTGACCAGTGGATTCTCAAATTTGTAGGCCATTCCTTCAAGATCAACCCATTTATTTACCAGGTTCAGCCAATCTGCTTCTGCAGGCCCTGAATCACCAGTCAAGCCTTTGTAGGCCACTTCAATCCACTGCAGCCAGCCTAGTCTCATGCTCATCAGTATCAGCTGTGATGCCAGATCAATGACCTTGCCCCTCTGGAGCTGCACAATCCACACTCTGTACAGACAACACAACTGATGCAGTAGTAGACCCTCTGCCTATGTCAGTCATCTCCTCAGCAGGTGCAATGTCTCTATTGATTGTCGTCGTCAAAATACTGCTTAGCGGCTTAGTCTCGATGCATTCTCATCGCGAAGTATTCTATTATTACTTCATTTGCTACACTTACTACTGTTCTCAGACAGAAAACGTCGAGGTTGTAACAGTATTTAGCCAACCTACCACCCCCAGTATTAACGACGACGGGTGGAATGTCAGCAACTTCTGTAGAACCGACTTGTGCCGAGTCCCAATCTCAATCACCACCACATTCGCAACACGAGTCGATATCAACAGGTTCATGTCATGAAAGCACGCCCTCGATATCGTCTCCTCTAAATCCTCAAAATCCACAGGTTCCCTTCACAGGTCCTGGTCAACAACTAGGGAATCACCCAAACCCGAGTCCTAGACCTCATCACAGAGGACTTTGTGGTCATAGACCCGGTTCACGAAACACCTCATTCTACGATTCGCAATACTACTTCCAACGACATATGACTCCCATGACGCGAATGCAATACTATGAGGAACTAATTGCACAGGGTCAACAAGAAAACCCTGCAAGGCCTCGTTCCCCTTCGCAAGCTGATCTCTATGTCGACGAGGGCTTCTGGCAAGATGCTGAAGAATCTGTTGAACCGAACCTGCCCCCATCAACTAATCCCCCTGTGGACCCGAGTAACGTAGAACTGCCTCCCAGTAACGCTGGTGATGACATTTCGCATCATTCACAACCTCAGGTCTACTCAGTTCCGTCGAATAATCCTTCGGAACAATTCTTTACCCCTGGTACTTCTACCGGTCGTGAAGCACCGCCTCATGCATCAGCGCCCAGTAGTGATACGTGTTCGCAATCATCAGACAGTACCGTAAAAGGGACTATTCCACCTCCACAGGTTCGCAAGGGAAAGGAACGATCTGACCCTGTGGATTCGCAATCCCAAAATAATCCTCCAGGGCCATTGAACCATACCCCTTCACCGGAGTTTGATAACATCCCCGAAATTACACAGCAAGTGCAAGATGCAGCGGCTATGCTAGCACCAATTAGCAGTTCTAGTATGCAACCGTTGCGATTCGTCACCAATTCGCAAATCACGCGTCCAACTGCTCCGGTCAATGAAGAGGTTGCGACGCTGCAAAGTGCTATTATCAATGGCAACATTGATCTTGTAATCGCTGGTAGAGCTGCTCAACAAGTTCTGTGGAATCTAGGATGGGCGGGAATACTTGATTGCCATGACTGGATACCATGGATAAGAGCACTTGCAGATACTGTGAACTATGTCTGGGAAGAGTTATCCCCCCTCAGACAGTTGTGGATCAGCGATGAACACAACTATCTCTTCTTTTTATCAGTGCTAGGAGAACTTTACGGATGTCCTGCACTATTAGTTCAGCTTGGTGTATTCCCTCACGATGAAGTTCCAGTAGGACTATTTCCTATCTTCCTGAACGACGATCCTACTATGAGAATTCACGAAGGAGTACTGCCTGAAAGCTGAGACCCATCATCAACTCCTCAGGAATACTTCAGTGATAGCGATTTAGACCAATGCATTCGCAACAAACTCCATTCAACATACTTCGCATGGGAGAGCTGGCCTTATGAATCTCCTAACATTGGATTAATTAAAACCAGGATGCAAAGCCTAATGGGCAAGTGGTATCAAGGAGCAGATAGACCACCTCCATGGGAACGTCTTTCGCCTCTCGAACGCGATGCGTACATGGTGTTCGCAAGAGGTTTCATTCGTGAAGAACGACGAATCGAACCTGGTACTGAGCAGTTCAACCAGGTCTGGAGAGTGACATGGCCATGGAATGCTGAATGCTACAATCACATGCCACCCTCACAGTCAATTATGTGTCCTTGAGTAAAGGCGTCTGTTGATGCAAATCGAAGGTCTCCTCAGCTACCCACATCCGGCACTCTCGTGAATCAGATGATTCATACCATTCCAGGTCGAGCAACGATACAGCTCATCCCAGGTGCAAATCCTGGATACCATAAAATCCTCATAGAACCCAAATCATACGATGACGTAGCGCGATATCTTCGCAAAGAGGTTGGGGTCATAAACGAGGACATCGTTCATGAGTTCGCAATGCATGCTGAAACCCATCGCTCTTCATTCCTCATTGAGATACCAAACGAATACACAAGTGTGGGGAACAAACCACCCGAAGACCCTTCAGCTGCTGCCAGTTCATCTAAGGTAAAGCAGGAACGAGATTCGAAGGTACTATCTTCGCAATCACAATACCCAGAGGTGCGAACTCCCCCGCAGGTCAAAGTTGTGAGTCCACCACCTCATGTTCGCCACGAAACGAAACCTCCTATGCCTATACCGTCCATTACAGTCACACAACCATCATCTACACAATCCACTTTGGCTCAGAATCTACCATCTGGTATCGATCCTCGTACTCCGGATCTTTCGCTACCAAGAACTCAGCATAGGGAGTATCACCAGTCCTTACCACCAGTGATACCACCTGAGGTTCGCAGTACGTTTCCTATGACGTCCGGGGACAGAACATTTGTTCCACCTGCGAATCGTTCAGACCCTGGTACTGACACTTACTTCGATCACGGTAGAGCTGCAGTGAATGCTAGTTATCATTTCCTGCAGAACCTTCCCCGCACTATAGCAGGATACGGTTCTCCAGCTGAGTTCGCACCAGGTTCTACACCTTCACAATGGCAATTTCCATGAACATATGGTCTGGATCCATATTGGGCTAGAGGAACCTCTGAGCGACCAGGTGCTATGCTCAATGAACCTACTGACAGGGCAACAGCACCTCCTCGCTATCAGACTACGGCCCCTGGTACTCAACCTCGTCCATCCCCTGGTGTACAAGGTCATTCGCAACAGTTTAATGCTGCTGAATTGCAACGTTCAGCTCAACCACCTCTACGACCAATGGATGCGACTGACCCGTTACTGGGAATGCCGGGATACAATGCTCAAATGATGGGAAGCAACAAGCAGACGACTCCTCAGCAGCCTTTGCAATGGCAGCAAGCGTCGTCAGCACCTCCAGTGCCTCTGATGATGTTTGGTACTGCTACGGTGCCACCACCACCCCCACCAGTATCAGGAAACCCTTGGGCAGTTCCTGCACCAGGTAGTCCTCACGGTTCGCAACATTCACATCATTCTTCGCACCATTCGCAAGCGTCCCATCACTCTGACCATCGTTCGCAAGCATCGCATCACTCTGAACATCGTTCGCAAGCTTCTCACCATTCAGCACCACGACAACAGACCGCTGCTCCAGCATATGGTGGATACCCAACGCCTCCACCCCCTATGATGAGTACACCTCCTGCAGCTGGTTTTGGAAGATCAGCTCATCAGCAACCAACTGCAGCTGGCCGACCTGAAGCTACGAGGATGGAAGGATTTGGACCACCAGGAGGACCACCAGGAGGACCACTGTATGGCTCAGGGAATGGAGGAATGTATGGAGGAAATGGAGGAGTACCACTGTATGGACCTCCACCTCCTCCACCACCAGGAGGCCCACCTCAAGGACCACCACCTCCTGGAGGACCGCCTTATGGACCTCCGCCACCACCAGGGCCCCCACCAGGACCTCCTCCACCACCTGGACCACCACCTCCTCCACCTCCACCACAGATACCTCGATTCCCACCTCCCCCAGGTCCACCACCACCGCCTCAGCCACCATTCGCAATGTTCAGTCCACCAGGTCCACCAGGTCCACAAGGTCCACCAGGCCCACCAGGTCCACCTGGCCCACAAGGACCTCCAGGAGGAGGAAACGGTAATGGTAATGGTCGCGATCCACAGCAGGAGCAGATTAATCGCGAAATTACTAGAGAATCTAAACTTGAGTTGCGAAAACCTTTGCTATTCTCTGGTACGGATAGGACAAAATGGCATGCATTTGTTACACAAGTAACTACCATTCTTCGCGCGAAACCAAACCTATACGCTTCGGATGAATTGAAAGTCACGTTAGCATTGTCCTACCTCACAGATCTTGCCTAGCAATACCACCAGAACTTGGAAGATTTAGCTGCTCATGGAGAGAATGTTCCGGCTTTAACTAATTGGTTAGAATTCTTGTGAACATTCGGTGCTATGTTTGGTATGCAAAACGAGTGCCTCAACACACAAGCAGCACTGGAAAGCCTATTCCAGACCCAAATGGAGTCGTTCACAACGTTTATTGTTTGCTTCGAGCAATTTGCATTGCTTACTGGCTACGACGATGCTGCGCTTCACTTCCATCTGCTCAAGAAAGTTTGCTACGAGCTCCGAAACACCCTGGTTAATCAGACTGCCATCCCTGCAACGTATATGGCATTGTGACAACGATTATTGGAGATCGATAGTACACATCAAGCATTCAATGACGCTGGAATGTATCGAAATCCTCAGACAAACTACGGCAATTGCAATGCTGGTATGCCCAATTGGCCTAGGGCAAACCAGGGAAATCTTGCACAGTTAGAGGATGATCACTACTGGCATGACCATGGGGATAGTGGCGAAAACTTACGAGCAGGGCAGACCAGCAGTGCTGAGCCATTGGTGTCCCAAACGGATCAAAGGGGACCACCATGGGCACGAAATAAGATGGCTGGTAACGCGAATGCAGAGAATCACAACTGGAACTCGAAGATGAAGACCAGGGAAAAGCACAGGGGACTCAGTCAGGGACAGAAACGAACTGAGCCCTGATCGCGATTCCGTACGACTGCAGGCAGTCGACGTTAGGGAGGGGGTACAATACCTCCGTTCCAATGATCGTCTTTCTCTCATGATACCAGTCTCTCTCGACGCGAACCATTTGCTACCTAATAATGCGCTGATAGACTCAGGCGCTATGCAATCTTTCATCGATACATCTGTTGCGAACCTATATTCTCAAAGCATTCGTACACTCCCGAAACCTATAAAGCTCAAACTCTTCAATGGAAAGGATACTTCAGCTGGCGATGTTACCCAGGAACTGGAGGCTGATATCCACTTCGAAGATGGAACCACACACCATTTAATTTTCCTCATCACAAAACTACACCCCTCAGCACCAGTTGTCCTAGGTTTCCCTTGGTTACAGGAGCATAACCCTCTCATCGACTGGCGAACACCGTCACTTACACTATCTCCTGGATCCCTATTGCAAGCAGCTATTGTGGATTGCTCTAAATTCGACTATGAGACTCCTTTGCTAGTCATAGAACAGTGTCAAGAGGTTGAAATAGAGGAGGTTAGTGATGATGAGTCAGATACCATAGGAGATTCACTTGGCATCGATGACCCACTACTACTGTACATCAACAAGTGGATCAATACGGCCAATAAGGCCTCAGGTGTAAACCCTACAACCACACACGACATGCCTGCAGACGATAATGACAATTCCCTACCATCTACACCTCTTGATGCTGCTACGACAACAGAAACGTCAAACAGCAGTTGTGAACCGCCTTCGACCAATTGCGAACAGGAGCAAAACGATCGCAAAGTACCTTCTGAAACTGGCGAATCGTCGTCGTCGAGTAGCAAACACGAAGAACTTCCTGCACAATATGAAATTCCTATGTCTAGGGATACACCACCCTCAGATATTCCTCATGTTTTTCTCACCTCATCTGACAGTCTGACATATAAGCTTCCTCAATCCCTCGTAAGCAAGTATGCTCTTGTGAATTCATCTGCTACCGCCGCTGCTGTCACTACTCCAAATGCCAATAAACCTACACGCAAGGGTCACTCTAATATTTGCATCAAATCGACGAAGAAAGTGGAACGATCATTGTCAACAAAGAGCACTAAACCAGCGCCTAAAATTAGTCTCATCAGTGCGGCTGCCATGGAACTTGTTGCGAAGGAGGGAAATCAAGTGTTCATGATGAATGTCAGACTTACATCAGATATTGATGTCGAAACCGCCTATGGACGAGCTGCATCAACTGCCCAGGTAGCTAGCGATGCTCCGGATAACCCAATGCCACCGGAACAGACTAGCAGCAATGAGCTGGATACTGAACAGCAGAAGCGAAAGGAACAAGAGTACTTGAACCAGTTCGTTCCTAGTCAATATTCCGATTACATGGATGTATTCTCCACAGCTGAAGCGAAATCTTTACCTCCACACTGCTCTTATGACTTGCAAATTGACACCGAAAACAATGCTATGCCTCCAATTGGTAAACTGTACAACCTTTCGGAAGCGGAGCTCAAGGTGCTAAAGGACTATATTGATGATATGCTCGGAAAAGGCTTCATTCGCACCTCGAAATCCTCAGCAGGAGCACCAGTCCTGTTTTCAAAAAAGAAGGATGGAAGTCTACGGTTGTGTATCGACTATCAAGCTTTGTGTTATGACGCTACCTTTTTTCCATCTATTCCTTGCCTAAATCTCTCCTTTAACCGCCTCTAATACACTAAAACTCCTGGCTAGCCCCTATCCACGTGCAAGCGCCGGTCCAAGCGCCCGTTCGCAACTCGTATACATGTCTACACATTGCGATCGTCGTTACTACAGTAGAATACAACAATACGTACCTCCATTTAGATACAATACGCAGTATATAAGGACTCATGTACCATAGTACCAATTCGTTGGCTAAATAAATCGTTCTTCTCTCAACTCTCTGTCACTCATCTCTTTGCTTACTTTTCCTGTCTTATTCTCATCTCATTCTCATCTCTTTCGTCTCACCTCATTCATCTGGAAGTATACCGACTTCTACCTATATTCGCTATCGAACGCTATCCGTTCGCTATCGAATCGCAACACGTATTCAACCTTATTGCTTGTCGTCGTCAAAATACTGCTCAGCGGCTTAGTCTCGACGCGCTATCTATTGCGAAGTACTCTTTTATTACTTCTATCGCTACAGTTAACTACTGTTCTCGGACAGAAACGTCGAGGTCGTAACAGTATTTAGCCAACCTACCGCCCCCAGTATTAACGACGACGGGTGGAATGTCGGCAACTTCTGTAGAACCGACTCGCGCCGAGTCCCAATCTCAATCACCACCACCTTCGCAACACGAGTCGATATCAACGGGTTCACGTCGCGAAAGCACGCCTTCGATATCGTCTCCTCTAAATCCTCAAAATTCGCAGGTTCCCTTCGCAGGTCCCGGTCAACGACTAGGGAATCACCCAAACCTGAGTCCTAGACCTCATCACAGAGGACTTCGCGGTCATAGACCCGGTTCGCGAAACACCTCATTCTACGATTCGCAATACTACTTCCAACGACATATGACTCCTACTACGCGAATGCGATACTACGAGGAACTAATTGCACAGGGTCAACAAGAAAACCCTGCAAGGCCTCGTTCCCCTTCGCAAGCTGATCTCTATGTCGACGAGGGCTTCTGGCAAGATGCTGAAGAATCTGCTGAACCGAACCTGCCCCCATCAACTAATCCCACTGTGGACCCGAGTAATGTAGAACTGCCTCCCAGCAACGCTGGTGATGACATTTCGCATCATTCGCAACCTCAGGTCCACTCAGTTCCGTCGAATAATCCTTCGGAACAATTCTTTACCCCTGGTACTTCAACCGGTCGCGAAGCACCGCCTCAGGCATCAGCGCCCAGTAGCGATACGCGTTCGCAATCATCAGACAGTACCGTAAAAGGGACTAGTCCATCTCCACACGTTCGCAAGGGAAAGGAACGATCCGACCCTGTGGATTCGCAATCCCAAAACAATCCTCCAGGGCCATCGAACCGTACCCCTTCACCGGAGTTTGACAACATCCCCGAAATTACACAGCGAGTGCAAGATGCAGCGGCTATGCTAGCACCAATTAGCGGTTCCAGTACGCAACCGTTGCGATTCGTTACCAATTCGCGAATCACTCGTCCAACTGCTCCGGTCAACGAAGAGGTTGCGACGCTGCAAAGTGCTATTATCAATGGCAACATTGATCTTGTAATTGCTGGTAGAGCTGCTCGACAAGTTCTGTGGAATCTAGGATGGGCGGGAATACTTGATCGCCACGACTGGATACCATGGATAAGAGCACTTGCAGATACTGCGAACTACGTCTGGGAAGAATTATCCCCCCTCGGACAGTTGTGGATCAGCGACGAACACAACTATCTCTTCTTTTTATCCGTGTTAGGAGAACTTTACGGTCGTCCTGCACTATTAGTTCAGCTTGGTGTATTCCCTCACGACGAAGTTCCAGTAGGATTATTTCCTATCTTCCCGAACGACGATCCTACTATGAGAATTCACGAAGGAGTACCGCCTGAAAGCCGGAACCCATCATCGAATCCTCAGGAATACTTCAGCGATAGCGATTTAGACCAACGCATTCGCAACGAACTCCACTCAACGTACTTCACATGGGAAAGCTGGCCATACGAGTCTCCTAACATTGGATTGATTAAAACCAGGATGCGAAGCCTAATGGGCAAGTGGTATCGAGGAGCAGATAGACCACCTCCATGGGAACGTCTTTCGCCTCTCGAACGCGATGCGTACATGGTGTTCGCAAGAGGTTTCATTCGTGAGGAACGACGAATCGAACCTGGTACCGAGCAGTTCAACCAGGTCTGGAGAGCGACATGGCCATGGAATGCTGAACGCTACAATCGCATGCCACCCTCGCAGTCAATTATGCGTCCTCGAGTAAAGGCGTCTGTTGATGCGAATCGAAGGTCTCCTCAGCTACCCACATCCGGCACTCTCGCGAATCAGATGATTCATACTGTTCTGGGTCGAGCAACAATACAGCTCATCCCAGGTGCGAATCCTGGATACCGTAAAATCCTCATAGAACCCAAATCATACGACGACGTAGCGCGATATCTTCGCGAAGAGGTTGGGGTCATAAACAAGGACATCGTCCATGAGTTCGCAATGCATGCTGAAACCCATCGCTCTTCATTCCTCGTCGAGATACCAAACGAATACGCGAGTGTGGGGAACAAACCACCTGAAGACCCTTCAGCTGCTGCCAGCTCGTCTAAGGTAAAGCAGGAACAAGATTCGAAGGTACTATCTTCGCAATCGCAATACCCGGAGGTGCGATCTCCCCCTCAGGTCAAAGTTGCGAGCCCACCACCGCGTGTTCGCCACGAAACGAAACCTCCTACGCCTATACCGTCCATTACGGTCACGCAACCATCGTCTACACAATCCACTTCAGCTCAGAATCTACCACCTGGTATCGATCCTCGAACTCCGGATCTTTCGCTACCAAGAACTCAGCATAGGGAGTATCACCAGTCCTTACCACCAGTGATACCACCCGAGGTTCGCGGTACGTTTCCTACGACGTCCGGGGACAGAACATTTGTTCCACCTGCGAATCGTTCAGACCCTGGTACCGATACTTACTTCGATCGCGGTAGAGCTGCGGTGAACGCTAGTTACCATTTTCCGCAGAACCTTCCCCGCACTATAGCAGGATACGGTTCCCCAGCTGAATTCGCACCAGGTTCTACACCTTCGCAATGGCAATTTCCACGAACATACGGTCTGGATCCATATTGGGTTAGAGGAACCTCTGAACGACCAGGTGCTACGCTCAATGAACCTACTGATAGGGCAACAGCACCTCCTCGCTATCAGACTACGGCTCCTGGTACTCAACCTCGTCCATCCCCTGGTGTACAAGGTCATTCGCAACAGTTTAATACGGCTGAATCGCAACGTTCAGCTCAACCACCTCTACGACCAATGGATGCGACTGACCCGTTACCGGGAATGCCAGGATACAGTGCTCAAACGATGGGAAGCAACGAGCAGACGACTCCTCAGCAGCCTTCGCAATGGCAGCAGGCGTCGTCAGCACCTCCGGTGCCTCCAATGATGTTTGGTACTGCTACGGCGCCACCACCGCCCCCACCAGTATCAGGAAACCCTTGGGCAGCCCCTGCACCGGGTAGTCCTCACGGCTCGCAACATTCGCATCATTCTTCGCACCATTCGCAAGCGTCCCATCACTCTGACCATCGTTCGCAAGCATCGCATCACTCTGAACATCGTTCGCAAGCTTCTCACCATTCGGCACCACGACAACAGACCGCTGTTCCAGCATATGGTGGATACCCAACGCCTCCACCCCCTATGATGAGTACCCCTCCTGCAGCTGGTTTTGGAAGATCAGCTCATCAGCAACCAACTGCAGCTGGCCGACCTGAAGCTATGAGGATGGAAGGATTTGGACCACCGGGAGGACCACCAGGAGGACCACTGTATGGCTCAGGGAATGGAGGAATATATGGAGGAAATGGAGTAGTACCACCGTATGGACCTCCACCTCCTCCACCACCTGGAGGACCACCACAAGGCCCACCAGGAGGCCCACCTCAAGGTCCACCACCTCCTGGAGGACCGCCTTACGGACCTCCGCCACCACCAGGGCCCCCACCAGGACCTCCTCCACCACCTGGACCACCACCTCCTCCACCTCCGCCACAGATACCTCGATTCCCACCTCCACCAGGTCCACCGCCACCGCCTCAGCCACCGTTCGCAATGTTCGGTCCACCAGGTCCACCAGGTCCGCAAGGTCCACCAGGCCCACCAGGTCCACCTGGCCCACAAGGACCTCCAGGAGGAGGAAACGGTAATGGTAATGGTCGCGATCCACAGCAGGAGCAAATTAATCGCGAAATTACTAGAGAATCAAAGCTTGAGCTGCGAAAACCTTCGCTATTCTCTGGTATGGATAGGACAAAATGGCGCGCATTCGTTACACAAGTAACTACCATTCTTCGCGCGAAGCCAAACTTATATGCTTCAGACGAATCGAAAGTCGCTTTAGCACTGTCCTATCTCACAGATCTTGCCCAGCAATACCATCAGAACCTGGAAGATTTAGCTGCTCGTGGAGAGAATGTTCCAGCCTTAACTAATTGGTTGGAATTCTTGCGAACGTTCGGTGCTATGTTCGGTATGCAAAACGAGCGCCTTAATGCGCAAGCAGCACTGGAAAGCCTGTTCCAGACCCAAATGGAGTCGTTCGCAACGTTTATTGTTCGTTTCGAGCAATTCGCATTGCTTACTGGCTACGATGATGCTGCTCTTCACTTCCATCTGCTCAAGAAGGTTCGCTATGAGCTTAGGAACACCCTGGTCAATCAGACTGCCGTCCCTGCAACGTATATGGCATTGCGACAACGACTATTGGAGATCGATAGTACACGTCAAGCTTTCAATGACGCTGGAATGTATCGAAATCCACAAACAAACTACGGCAATCGCAATGCTGGAATGCCCAATCGTCCCAGGGCAAACCAAGGAAATCTTGCGCAGTTAGAGGACGATCACTATGACCACGACCATGGGGATAATGGCGAAAACTTACGAGCAGGGCAAACTAGTAGCGCTGAGCCATTGGTGTCCCAAACGGATCAAAGAGGACCACCATGGGCACGAAATAAGATGGCTGGTAACGCGAATGCAGGGAATCGCAACAGTGATAGTCAGGATCGCAATCGCGATATGACTCCGGAAGCTCTTAAGAAGTGGCGAGCGGAACGCGAACGCCGTCGTCGAGAAGGATTGTGCTTCAGGTGTGGTGCGAAGGACCATATATCGCGAGATTGTCCCGATCCCGAAGTCCAAGCAGCTAGAAGGATTTTTACTATGCTGGACGACGACGAAATCGATGAACTGTTCGGTCAATCGCAAGGGGGAAATGTGGAATTTACACTAGGGAATGACGAGCCTATACTGCCGCAACTGGAACTCGAAAATGAGGACCAGGGAAAAGCACAGGGGACTCAGTCAGGGACGGAAACGAACTGAGCCCTGATCGCGATTCCGTACGACTGCGGGCAGTCGACGTTAGGGAGGGGGTACAATACCTCCGTTCCAATGATCGTCTTTCTCTCATGATACCAGTCTCTCTCGACGCGAACCATTCGCTACCTAATAATGCGCTGATAGACTCAGGCGCTACGCAATCTTTCATCGATACATCTGTTGCGAACCTATATTCTCAAAGCATTCGTACACTCCCGAAACCTATAAAGCTCAAACTCTTCGATGGAAAGGATACCTCAGCTGGCGATGTTACCCAGGAACTGGAGGCCGATATCCATTTCGAAGATGGAACCACGCACCATTTAATTTTCCTCATCACGAAACTACACCCCTCAGCACCAGTTGTCCTAGGTTTCCCTTGGTTACAGGAGCATAACCCTCTCATCGACTGGCGAACACCGTCACTTACGCTATCTCCTGGATCCCTATTGCGAGCAGCTATTGTGGATCACTCTGAATTCGACTATGAGACTCCTTCGCTAGTCATAGAACAGCGTCGAGAGGTTGAAGTAGAGGAGGTTAGCGATGATGAGTCGGATACCATAGGAGATTCACTTGGCATCGACGACCCACTACTACTGTACATCAACGAGTGGATCGATACGGCCAATAAGGCTTCAGGTGTAAACCCTACAACCACGCACGACATGCCTGCAGACGATAATGACAATTCCCTACCATCTACACCCCTTGACGCTGCTACGACAACGGAAACGTCAAACCACAGTTGCGAACCGCCGTCGACCGATTGCGAACAGGAGCAAAACGATCGCGAAGTACCTTCTGAAACTGACGAATCGTCGTCGTCGAGTAGCGAACACGAAGAACTTCCTGCACAATACGAAATTCCTATGTCTAGGGATACACCACCCTCAGATATTCCTCATGTTTTTCTCACCTCGTCTGACGGTCTGACATATAAGCTTCCTCAATCCCTTGTAAGCAAGTATGCTCTTGCGAATCCATCTGCTACTGCTACTGCTGTCACTACTCCGAACGCCGATAAACCCACGCGCAAGGGTCACTCTAATATTCGCATCAAATCGACGAAGAAAGTGAAACGATCATCGTCGACAAAGAGCGCTAAACCGGCGCCTAAAATTAGTCTCATCAGTGCAGCTGCCATGGAACTTGTTGCGAAGGAGGGAAATCAAGTGTTCGTGATGAATGTCAGACCTACATCAGATATTGATGTCGAAACCGCCTATGGACGAGCTGCATCAACCGCCCAGGTAGCTAGCGATGCTCCGGATAACCCGACGCCACTGGAGCAGACTAGCAGCGATGAGCTAGACCCTGAACAGCAGAAGCGAAAGGAACAGGAATACCTGAACCAGTTCGTGCCTAGCCAGTACTCCGATTACATGGACGTTTTCTCTGCAGCTGAAGCGAAATCACTACCTCCACACCGCTCCTACGACTTGCGAATTGATACCGAAAATAACGCGATGCCTCCTATCGGTAAATTGTACAACTTATCGGAAGCAGAGCTCAAAGTCCTGAAAGACTATATCGACGACATGCTCGGAAAGGGCTTCATTCGCACCTCGAAATCCTCAGCAGGAGCACCAGTTCTGTTTTCAAAAAAGAAGGATGGAAGTCTACGGTTGTGCATCGACTATCGAGCTTTGAATCGCCTCACAATTAAGAATCGCTACCCTCTACCCCTCGTTGGAAACCTAATAGACCAGTTGCGAAATGCGAAAGTCTTCACGAAAATCGATCTTCGCGCTGGGTATAACAACGTCCGCATTCACGAGGGCCACAAATGGAAGACAGCATTCCGAACGCGATATGGCGCTTTTGAATACCTCGTAATGCCTTTTGGTTTGACAAATGCTCCGTCAGCCTTCCAGCTCTTCATGAATGAGATCTTTCATGACATGGTCGATATCTGCGTCGTGATCTATCTCGACGACATCCTGGTGTATTCGCAAAACGAAAAGGACCACGTCGAGCATGTGCGAAAGGTACTGCAGCGACTTCGCGAACACGATCTTCATGCGAAACCTGAGAAATCGGAATTCCATAAAGATAGCGTGGAGTATCTGGGAGTAATTATCTCTCCTGCTGGAATCGCAATGGATCCGTACAAAGTCAGGGTGATTAAGGAGTGGCCAGAACCTGAGAACATCAAACAGCTACAGTCCTTCCTCGGCTTCGCAAACTTTTACCGTCGATTCATTGACAACTTCTCTGGCATCACGAAACCTTTGACTCGTCTATTGCGAAAAGGCGTGAAATTCGACTTCGACAGTCCAGATTGTAAAAGTGCCTTCCAAACCCTTAAAGACGCCTTCACGGAAGCACCGGTACTTCGACACTTCGACCCTTCGCTACCCATTATTGTCGAATCTGATGCTTCAGACGTTGCGATCGCGTCTATTCTTAGTCAACTCGATCCCGAAACGAAAGAAATTCATCCAGTTGCATACTACGCTCGTTCCATGATACCAGCTGAACTCAACTATGACATATACGACAAGGAACTTCTTGCGATCGTCGAGAGCTTCAAACAGTGGAGAGCTTACCTTGAAGGAGCGAGATTCCCAATACAGGTCTATAGCGATCATAACAATCTTCAGCACTTCACAACCACCAAAAAGCTCAGTCGTCGGCAAGCTCGCTGGTCAGAATTCCTTTCAGGATTTGACTTCACGATCAACTACCGACCTGGTATACTCGGAGCGAAACCAGACGCCCTCACGCGAAGACCGGACGTCTATCCAAAAAAGGGGGGGCAAGAGAATCATAACAACAAGATTCTCATTTGTCCCGAACAGCTCCTTGCAAATTTTTTGCTTAACGAGGATCTCCTACTCACCCGAGTACGCAGGGCTGAGAAGGACGACTACTGGAATACAGCATTGCGAAAAATGAAGGGAAAGAACAAGGAAGGCTTCTCCGTCAATGAAGATCTCTTATGGCGACGAAATCGCATCTACGTACCTAATGCGAACGACTTGCGAATGGACATCATAAAATCGCATCATAACCATAAGCTCAGAGGTCATCCTGGAGTCAGGAAAACTGTTCAACTAGTATCAAAGACATATTTCTGGCCTGGACTGTACAAGGACATCCTACACTACGTTCGCACCTGTTCAGAGTGCATTCGCGCCAAGGATATTCGTCGCAAACCTTTTGGTCTTCTAAAACCACTACCCATTGGCGAACGGCCATGGTCTTCGGTATCGGTCGACCATATCGTCAATCTTCCTCCCTCTACTGTTCACGATGACCAACCAAAGCCCTACGATGCTATCATGGTAGTTGTCTGTCGATTCTCGAAGCAGGCTATATTCGTTCCATGTTTTACTACCGATACAGCTGAAGACTTTGCTCAGCTATTCATTAAGCATGTATTCGCAAAGCATGGACTACCTACCGACATTGTGAGCGACCGTGGAACGCTTTTTATATCTACTTTCTGGCAATCGCTATGCGAATCGCTAGACATTCGCTCCAATTTCTCAACAGCTTATCATCCTCAGAGTGACGGCCAAACGGAGCGAACCAATCAGACCCTAGAACAGTACTTGCGAATATATTTGAACTATGAGCAGGACAACTGGGCCTCGATGCTTCCTATTGCCGAATTCACATACAATAACACTCCCAGCTCGACCACCGGACAGTCGCCCTTCTTCGTAAACAAAGGATATCACCCAAAACTTACCATTTCGCTATCCAACATTCGCGACGCTGATGCGAATCGACAAGCTAACAGTCTGAAGGACCTTCATGAGTACTTGAAAAAGGAAATCGAAAAGGCTAACCAGACTGCGACGCGAAACGCGAACAAGTTGCGATTACCGGTTAACCAGGAGCTATTCCAGCCAGGACGGAAGGTCTGGCTCAGCACTGCGAACATAACGACTACACGACCCTCGAAGAAACTGGACCAAAGATGGATTGGCCCATATACGATTAAAGAAGCTATTGGAACTCATGCTGTACGACTGGAATTACCCTATGAATTACGACGAATCCACGATGTGTTCAACGTCAGTCTATTGCGACCACACGAGGAAGACCTGTTCCCCAATCGCAAAGATCCACCTCCACCACCTATTCACATTGCTGGAGGCGAGGAACATCAAGTAGAGCGAATTCTCCAATCGCGACGAAACCCTACGAACCGCCACGTTCAGTACTACGTTAAATGGACAGGCTATAGCGATGAACACAATTCCTGGGTTCCGTGGTATGACATGATCGGTTCGCTAGAAATGATGAAGGAGTGGCATGAATCCAATCCACGAAGAGCTCAACCTACTGTAGAACAATGGGCTCACGTCGAATCAGAATCTCAAGAACGGGAATCTGAGGAGACTGGAAGGGATTCTTAGAGGTCACTTCTGAATGAATAAGATTGTACGATATATTTATCTAGGGAAAAGCCCGCGAAAACTCTACAAAAAACCGATAAAATCAAGAAATTATCTATATGGTGGCGAAGTATTTCTATCTAATTAGTCCGTCTTCGCCTTTTTGCTCAAAGGGCTTGCACCCACTTCCACATCCTCATTCCGCTCACGCTTCGCCACCCTACTAGCATTCGCAACAGTACGCGCACCCTCACCCTCACCCTCATCCTCCGAATCACTCTCGACAAGAATGGCTGCATCACGACGACCGGATTCAGCAACAATCACTTGCTCTCCCGAACCAGCTAATGTTTGCGAAGTCCGCGAGACAAGTACTTGAGTCGCAGTACGATTGTCCTGTTGACGGAGAAACTCTTGGAAGGGAGTCTCGTACAGGACGGAAGGCCCTTGATCTTGGATAAAACCTGCCAGGAACTCGGCTCGAGGAAGTGGAGGAGCACCCGCAGGAAGCGAGGACTCGAGTGTGGAACGAAACCCAGGGCGTTGAAAATACCGAGCCGTAGCTGCACGAGTGCGTCCAATGGCCTCGCGAAGGGCAGAGATCATACTGGTTACGAGTCGAACATATGGGCGTATGACAGTGTCGTCAGGCAGCAAGGGTAGGGCAGAAGGAAGCTCCAACGCCCGCTCATCCAACAGTCGCTGAATGACCCCAAGGCATTGATCAGGATCAGCAGCCTGTAAACCAGCCAGCGTGACGGCCATCTGGTCGAACTGGTCATCACGACGACCAGTCAAGGCTGTCAGCTCTCGCTGATTGTTGCGAAGAGACTCCAATTCCGCCATAGCCTGCGCGTATTGCTGTCGAGCCATTAGGAGGTCGTCGATTGTATCGTTGCGATCGTCCTCAACGTCGGCTAAGGCCTCTTGAGCATTGCGAAGGGTGCTTAGCGAATGCATACAGACGCGTCGAATCTGCTCATAGTCCATTTCTCGCCTCTGCACCCGAGCATCCAACTCCCTGGCCATCCGCTGCAAATCCAAAGCATCGCGACGAGAGCGCACCAAAAGCTCGTGCATCGCCTGCATGCCAGCATCACCCTGAGGAGGGTACAACATGCGAAACCGCTCATTGTCCTCATTCATTGAACGTTCCTCAGAAATCTCCAGCGTGGTTGAACGAGTCCGATAGTAATTGTTATCAGCCTCGAGGTCGCGAATTCGTTGCTGAGCTCGTGCTAACGACCCACGAAGAGTATCCAGCTGCGTCTCAACATCGTCATTGGGATTGGAAGGGTCCATGAACATGAGAGAAGGGGAAGGCGAAGGTGAACGAGGGCGGGAATTATCCATAGGAGTATCCGGTGCAGGTGCTTCAAGTTGCTCCTAAGGAAAGGGGAAGTTAGATTCTGTCAGTCAACCGAAAGCAGAATATATACCGCAAGTCGCGAACCCTTGGGAACCGGGCTGATGGCATTAAACTGCGAATCAGCATGGAAAATAGCGTCCTCCAGGGTAAACTCGGCCCTACGTGTCAGGACCACATGATGCGAAGCTCGACTTGTCATCTCGACATTCCGACGGATGAGCTGGTTCAACTCTTCCCGACCACTCTTTGCTGGCGATTTTTGCGAACCAGTAGTCAAGAGGAACGAAGAAGGGCCACCAAAGACATCGCGAAATACTCTAGCCGACGAGGTTGCTCGAGGAGGAGTGGAAGGAGGAAGGGTAGAAGCAGGTTCTTCGGAAGCAGCAGCAACTTTCGCATCCGGCAATGCCTGTTGTTCATCAGCTTTCTTCGGCTCATCTTTACCAAGAGCAGCTGCAGGAGTGGCAGGCGAAGAAAAGACATCTGCAAACGGAGGAGTAGGACTAGGAGGAGGGCGAAGAGGAGCAATGTAGGGAGAGGGATCCATCATCGAAGTTCCACCTGGAGAACCAGGGAGAAAAAGAGGGACAGCGATATCCGAATGACGACCCTCTTGCGATAATCTCTTCGCAATCGGTTCAACAGCAGTTTCCTTGGAACTGGCAGGCTCAACAGCAGTATCCTTGGAACTAGCAGGTACGGTCGAAGGAACGACAGGTGGAGCGAGATCGATATCCATAGCAGAATTCCCCTCAGAAGGACCTGCGACAGCAACATACGGTTTCGCAGCTTTCTTACGAGCAGTAGCAGGCCTAGGCTTCGCTCCACGATGGCTACTAGCACCAGCACCACTCGAAGATGAAGGGAACGGGAGCTCACTCATGGCGTTTCGCGAAGGAGGGTTATCCTCCAACTCCGTCCCTGCCACCACAAACGACATACTCAACTGAAAGAGGTCCTCCATTCGGTCGCTTATTGCGGGGTCGGCAAAAGGGTCCCATTCAGTACGGTCGATAAGACGCTGGAAAAGGATGAGGACAGTGAAAGTGGAAGCATGGCAGAAAGTACACTTACGCAGAACTCGTTGCGAAGGCGAACGTACGTCTCACTAGTCAATCGCATGACCTTCAAAAAGCGTAAAACGTTGGTATGGGAACACCGCTGCTTATCAGACCTGCAACGAATGCACCCGCCCTTAGGAGCCGCTTCCCAAACACAGCTGTCGTAACCATACTTCGTGCACCAGACACAATGAGGCTAAACGGAAGTCAATTATAGCTACTAGGAAAATTGGAATAACTCACGAAATAGCTGCCTACGCGGTTAATCCAGTCCCTGTTCGCCTCAGCCGTGGCGTATCGGCTGAACATCCCCTTCAGAATCTCGTCGCGATCATGAACCTCACCGTGTGCCTTGGTGCGAAAGGCTCCCCCTTTATAGAGAAGCGCCTCAGCAGCAGGAGGTTCCGATGAAACACGAACAGCGGGAGGACGCGAAGGAACGCGAATCGTCACGTTCGGATGGGCGCTGGCAGAGGTCGAAGCGACAGGAACCTCGTCAGTATCCACGGCCTTTTTCTTCCCCTTCTTGTCCTTCATTTTTGGAGCCGAATCGGACGCTTTAGCTTTGCCTTTCTCCGTAGCCTTGGCCTTGCCCTTGTTTGTGGACTTGGCCTTACCCTTTCCCGTGGAAGTGGCGAGCGTTGGAGAGGTATCACTCTCCAGCTCGTCCACCTCGTCTTCCCCATCGGAATCAGGACCAGGCAAGCGGACACGACCATGGCCACACTTGCGATAAGTAGCTACAACGTTATAAGCACTCTTCGCAACAGGGATTTACGCAACACGTACCTGTTCCCGGCATCACCTCCACTAGCCTGCCAAGATCCACCTCCTCGTCGTCGCCTACAGTAACTCCTCGCCAGTCGATACGCTTAGTGAGTCGAGCTGGATGGTACATTGATGTATTCTCGAGAGCGATAAAATAGCCGTCGCGAACCTCCCCATGAGCCACATCAACTATGATACTCCAATCCAACTCGAGGGTATGGGATCGTACGAGGGGACGGGTAGCGGTTGCTTTGCTGGGAATATTGACACCTTTGTCCAGCCAATCTTGGTACAGGAAATCCAGATGGCGTTCGCGAAAGAAAAGGACTACAGTCGGAATGCGGAAGGGAAGGGAGCGCTTTATCATACCATCCCACATCAAGAAGTGGTCGTTCGAAGCCTCTATAATGCCAGCTATGCGCGTCTGGTGGTCAATTTCTCGTTCTCCTGGATATGATCCGAAGGTCTCGGCCATTCTGATAAAATCCTGTTGAAGACTGCTAACGGCAACGAGAGCTTCTTCTCTAGGATACGGTGGGCGTGAGGGACCAGCTTTGGGAGCCATCAGGATCTTCAGGGGGCGGCGTGGAAGTGGTAGAAGACAGAAGTTAAAATGTTGTTGATGCTTGTGGGTCCAAAGTTCAAATCGCAACGAATTACGCAAGCTCCATCATTTGTAAGACACAGCCACACCTTAATTAGGTTGCGATGACGTCGCGAACGAAGATCCTGACGTTGCGACTGAAGATGCCCATGTTGCGAACGTCCCTCGCTATTGTGCTCAATCCTACTGGTCCTTCGAGGGCTCAGGACCCTAGGGAGGGGGTAATGTTATGACGCTACCTTTTTTCCATCTATTCCTTGCCTAAATCTCTCCTTTAACCGCCTCTAATACACTAAAAAACTCCTGGCTAGCCCCTATCCACGTGCAAGCGCCGGTCCAAGCGCCCGTTCGCAACTCGTATACATGTCTACACATTGCGATCGTCGTTACTACAGTAGAATACAACAATACGTACCTCCATTTAGATACAATACGCAGTATATAAGGACTCATGTACCATAGTACCAATTCGTTGGCTAAATAAATCGTTCTTCTCTCAACTCTCTGTCACTCATCTCTTTGCTTACTTTTCCTGTCTTATTCTCGTCTCATTCTCATCTCTTTCGTCTCGCCTCATTCATCTGGAAGTATACCGACTTCTACCTATATTCGCTATCGAACGCTATCCGTTCGCTATCGAATCGCAACACGTATTCAACCTTATTGCTTGTCGTCGTCAAAATACTGCTCAGCGGCTTAGTCTCGACGCGCTATCTATTGCGAAGTACTCTTTTATTACTTCTATCGCTACAGTTAACTACTGTTCTCGGACAGAAACGTCGAGGTCGTAACACTTTGAATCGCCTCACTATTAAGAATCGCTATCCTCTACCCCTCGTTGGAAACCTAATAGACCAGTTGCAAAATGCGAAAGTCTTCATGAAAATCGATCTTCGCACTGGGTATAACAATGTTCGCATTCACAAGGGCCATGAATGGAAAACAGCATTCCGAACGCGATATGGCGCTTTTGAATACCTCGTAATGCCTTTTGGTTTGACAAATGCTCCGTCAGCCTTCCAGCTCTTCATGAATGAGATCTTTCATGACATGGTCGATATCTGCGTCGTGATCTATCTCAACGACATCCTGGTGTATTCGCAAAATGAAAAGGACCATGTCAAGCATGTGTGAAAGGTACTGCAGTGACTTCGCGAACACGATCTTCATGCGAAACCTGAGAAATCAGAGTTCCATAAAGATAGCATGGAGTATCTGGGAGTAATTATCTCTCCTGCTGGAATTGCAATGGATCCGTACAAAGTCAGAGTGATTAAGGAGTGGCCAGAACCTGAGAACATCAAGCAGCTACAGTCTTTCCTCGGATTCGCAAACTTTTACCGTCGATTCATTGACAATTTCTCTGGCATCACGAAACCCTTGACTCGCCTATTGCAAAAAGGCATGAAATTTGACTTCGACAGTCCAGATTGTAAAAGCACCTTCCAAACACTGAAAGACACCTTCACAGAAGCACCAGTACTTTGACATTTCGACCCTTCACTACCCATTATCGTCGAATCTGATGCTTCAGACATTGTGATCACATCTATTCTTAGTCAACTCGATCCCGAAACAAAGGAAATTCACCCAGTCGCATACTACACTCGTTCCATGATACCAGCTGAACTCAACTACGACATATATGACAAGGAACTTCTTGCGATCATCGAGAGCTTCAAACAGTGGAGAGCTTACCTTGAGGGAGCAAGATTCCCAATACAGGTCTATAGCGATCATAACAATCTTCAGCACTTCACGACCACCAAAAAGCTCAGCCGTTGACAAGCTCACTGGTCTGAATTCCTTTCAGGATTTGACTTCACGATCAACTACCGACCTGGTATACTTGGAGCGAAACCAGACGCCCTCACACAAAGACCGGACGTCTATCCAAAAAAGGGGGGGCAAGAGAATCATAACAACAAGATTCTCATTTGTCCCGAACAGCTCCTTGCAAATTTTTTGCTTAACGAGGATCTCCTACTCACCTGAATACATGGGGCTGAAAAGGATGACTACTGGAATACAGCATTGCGAAAAATGAAGGGAAAGAACAAGGAAGGCTTCTCCGTCAATACAGATCTTTTATGGCGACAAAATCGCATCTATGTACCTGATGCGAACGACTTGCGAATGGATATTATAAAATCACATCACAACCATAAGCTCAGAGGTCATCCTGGGGTCAGGAAAACCATCCAACTGGTATCGAAGATGTATTTTTGGCCTGGATTGTACAAGGACATCCTACACTACGTTCGCACCTGCTCTGAGTGCATTCGCGCCAAGGATATTCGCCATAAGCTGTTTGGTCTACTAAAACCACTACCCATTGGTGAACGACCATGGTCTTCGGTATCGGTCAACCATATTGTAAACCTTCCCCCCTCTACTGTTCGTGATGATCAACCAAAGCCCTACGATGCTATCATGGTAGTCGTCTGTCGATTCTCAAAGCAGGCTATATTTGTTCCATGTTTCACTACAGATACAGCTGAAGACTTTGCTCAGCTATTTATTACACATGTATTCGCAAAGCATGGACTACCTACCGACATCGTGAGCGACCGTGGAACGCTCTTCATCTCTGCTTTCTGGCAATCGCTATGCGAATCTCTAGACATTCGTTCCAACTTCTCAACAGCTTATCATCCTCAGACTGACAGCCAAACAGAGCGAACGAATCAGACCCTAGAACAGTACCTGCGAATATATTTGAATTATGAGCAGGACAATTGGGCCTCGATGCTTCCTATCACTGAATTCACATACAACAACACTCCCAGCTCGACCACCGGGCAGTCGCCCTTCTTTGTGAACAAAGGATATCACCCTAAACTCACCATTTCACTATCCAACATTCGCGACACTGATGCAAATCGACAAGCTAACAGTCTGAAGGACCTTCATGAGTACTTGAAAAAGGAAATCAAAAAGGCTAACCAGACTGCGACACGAAACATGAACAAGTTGCGATTACCAGTTAACCAGGAGCTATTCCAGCCAGGACGAAAGGTCTGGCTCAGCACTGCAAACATATCAACTACACGACCCTCAAAGAAACTGGACCAAAGATGGATTGG
>RCHF01002875.1:0-34892 GCA_003987895.1 Neonothopanus nambi | reverse complement strand
CTCATTAACCTTAGCTGATAATTTCGGGGAGCGCAGTGGCCTGATGCAACCGCTGACTGGATCTCGAAGGTTAAAGCCAATGTGTTCTAGATACATAGCTTCTAAAGTGCATGTCAAATGTCATATTGAACAGGGGTTTGTTCAGATTAGGTGGAGCTGACTACAGGATGCAGAGGTCAAACATCAAAGTTCAAAGAGAACGGGTATAAAGTAAGGAATGTATTGAGTGCTCTCATAGCACAGCCAGCGATACAACAACATAAATGCAAATGATAGAAAGAAAACGATATATAATACAGGATAAATGCATGCACACATTTGTATACTTAGTCCAGTGGCTCCGGAACATCATACTTGGATCGGACTTTGGCACAGACGCCAAGATACAATTGAGCGCGCCAGTACCCAGGTTCTTTCGGGTTTTCATATATGTGCGCGATTCGTATTCGCTGGCAGGCAAGCTGACCGTGCACGAAGTCCCTGTTTTCAAGCGCACGGAAACGCGGGGCGTCCTAGAATTAGACCCGAAACCAGTGAGATGGCGAGGTAACAGTACAACAACAGAAAGTCACGTACTTTATAGTAGTTCGCGATGGCAAGCGCAATGTTATACGCTAAGGCACGATGCGTGAGGACCCCGTGTTCACATTGCACCGGGATCGTAACCTTTTCATCGTGCCGACCATTTCCCTATAACGTAGAGGACAAATGTCAATGAGTACACGATCCCTTAATCAAGGAGCATGAAAAATACTAACCTCCATTATGAGCTGCAGGAAGTTAGGCTTCGTGAGCTCCTTGTCTTCAACTGGCCTGGAGCCTCCAAGAACGACATCATCACCAGCAAGAATGTCTCGGACTAGGGGACCATAATGGTTTCCTTCCCTGTCGACAAATACAATTCGATGAGTTGGAGCGCGTCGGATGGGGGGATAGGCCTCCCACTCCACCATCCGGGCCCGCGTATTGACTCTTTGCTTCTGCTCAGCCCGGTCTGTGATCAGCCAACAAGTAACAACGAACAGGAAAGAGGGGGACTCACGATTCTCAGACGACGCACAGCAGAAGTATCCAATAAACAGTGCACTCTACTGCCGCATTCCCGCACGGGTGTTCGCTGCAACAGATTGAGTCAGAGAATCTCGCAATTATGGTAGCGAGCAGTAAATTACCTCGTCCATTTTCATAAACGGCTTGATATAATACCAAGGTACATGGAGACCTTCCCCGAGAATCTGGGTCGCACTTGGTGACATTTGAGGCGCCGGAAACTTCTCATAGTTTCGGAAGGGGCTAGCGTTCAAAGATGTCGTTCGTGGCCTTCGAGACAATGACGAAGTGAGACTATCATCTTTTGATTTGGTCGGAGTAGAAAATGGGTCACGGAAAGCTATAGGTGCCCGTGGTTCAGGGGTGCGACGACCTAGATCCGAAAGGGCACCGCGACGAGCTGTCAGCTCGGTAAGCAGATTCTCTGCAATTGGAGCAAGGTTTGTCTGCGAACGAAGAAAACCAGTCAGAGAGGTCTTGAAGGAACTGATACAGATTATGACACACTTTGGGTTCATTTTGAGCAACCTCAGCCGGAACATCCGCGTCGATAGAGAGTCGCTTGAGTGGTGCAAGCAATGCTTCTTCGTGGTTATGGGATGAAGGGGCCGGTTCCTAAGAATGCAGAAGACTTTCCGTCAGACGATGCTAAGATTCGAGATGAGTCACAGTACTCACCGGTGCCTGTCGTCGAACGGTCTGCGAATTGGCATAGGGGTACTATCATACACACAAAGTCATGATCAGTATCAGGGTATGAGGTGGTAAAAACATACTAAGTCTTCCGAGGGTCGCCTAAGGGCCGAGTTCGGTTGGGCCACCATGGGAGGATGGCAAGGAAGAGGCCAATTTCTCATAGAAGGAAATTGCTGCAGAAACTGTTCACTGGGAACCACGCGGGTTGCAGGCGCCTGAACTTTACTTGATGAGGAAGATGTGCGAGTGGACGAAGTATAAGGCGAGGAAGGTGGTCCCGCATAAGACCTGCTTGAAGAGCGGGAGGGAGAAGAAACATAATGGTAGGGAGATCGAGAACTAGACATGATCGAAAAAGAAGAGAGAAAGAGACAAGAAAGACTTGAAGGAGTGTTGAGGAGACGAATTCAGTTGACGTCAAAGAGTGCGAGCGTTAGCTTCAGCTTAACGATTGTTGCAAGGCGCCGGGCCTGGTCTATGTCAAGTGGGGAATTTGTTTGAAACCCTTTCCGTGCAGCCAATTTATAGGTTTAGGAGGAGCGACAATGGTAAAGCTGGAGGAGGCGAGGCCACAGAAATGTTGCCATTCAAGGCAAGGAGTAACGTAGTTCGTGGCCCGATGGGTACCTCTCCCCGCTTAGGCACTAAGGAAGAGACAATGCCATATCATCGAAGAGGTGCTATTGTATCAGAGCCAAAGCAATGAATGACTGGGTGTGGCCTCGAGTGGGCGTGCATGGAGGAGATTAACGAGAACATCACCAGGAATATCGTAATTGGCAACCACAATCTGAAAGCTCGCAGCGACGGAGTACGTGTACTTGCTCATTTCCTAAAACTGCTAGAAAACATGAATTGACCGTCCAATATTGAGCTCAAGGAGCTCTGTGATAGCAATACTAAAGAAAGTTTGAGCTTTTCTAACGTCAACTGACACGCAAAGTAAAAGCATACCTATTACCATCCACCAATGCTAGTACTAGGCCACCGAGTGTCAATTAGCCAGGCGAGTGCACATTGTCTTATGTTGATGTACGCCAAGTCCAGATCGATCATATTCACAATATTCACGAGAGAATAATGCATCGGAAAACTTGAATAGCTATGAATTATTGACACCGTATGTACATCGACGGGGAGGAGATGGTCAAAGCGAGGATCAGGAAATTTTTTCCGGATCCTTTAATGCACGTGAGATGATTGCTTGCATAAGCATTGGAGTACGATGCCACTGACAGTGAGGGTAGGGAAGGGGAAAAGCTTGAGAATTAGTCTTACTATTACTATTAGCACATTCATCAAAGTATTTCGTAAATCATTTGGTCATAATAAAGTGAGATATGCAAGTAAGTCAAAAAGGCGAAAGCGAAAGCGCAAAAATTTCCCTTCGAAATCAAAAGAATTTTGGCACAGGTCCTGGTCCAACACCAAGTACCAACTTCCACGACCCATCCGAATAAACCACAGGCCTAACTCCAAGAAACCTCCTCACAGAACCTAGCACATCGCTCCTCCGATACACAGGCGAGGTCCCATTGTACGCACCATAACTCCGCCTCGTCCAGCCATCCTCCAACGCACGACCCTTAAGCGCAACGCTCCGTAGCTCACATCCATTGGCCGCTCTCATCCTCCGAGCTTCCCGTAACCGCATACCGTTACTCCGAGTAACGTTAGTCGAAGACGGTGTCTCGATAACACGTCTGTAATCGCCTTCAGTGAGTGGCATGGCGAGATATATCTGAATCGCGTCGAGAACGTCGCGGACGGTAATCTTCCTGGAATCCTCCGAATGATCAATGATAATAGGCCCCCATCTTTGCATCCACCAAGTGAGTATGGGAGTCTCACTAACGATCCAGATTCTATCAATCTTTCCAGTTTCACCTGGGTGTCTGTGGCCCACCTCGGAGATAGGAATCGTAACAACAGCCTCGTCATCCAACGAAGGCCTCATAACCAGTCCTTTCCCGGTCAATACCCGAGCCTGTTCAGCACAGTGGACTATATCCCATTGGAGGACGGGAGTAGAAGGGTCTACGGCATTGTACAGGAGGTGTGGGTGCACACGGAATGGGAGGGCTGAGCCGAGAGGTGAGGCGGGAAATGTGCCGGGTTCCCATGCATGAAGAGGTAGGATGGGGGTTATAGGTATAGCGGGGACTGTTGGTGTTATGGGCCATACAGGAACCGCCGGCCACCTTTGCGTAGCCATCGCTTGACTACTCCTGTCTCCAGCAGGGGCAGGGGCAGGGGCCGGAGGAGGAGGGGGAGGAGGAGGAGGAGGAGGAGGAGGAGGAGGGGGTAATTGATATATCGGAATGGCATTGTGCGTATGAAGAGAGGGCGCAAAAGGAAGAAAAGGTGGCTTGTGAAAGCTCCTGTTCGAGGAAGGGGTTCCAAGATCCCAATTAGGTATCGGGGGGACCATAGAGGAATGATGACTCCCACAGCAGGGACAAGCACCACCAGATTGGGAGGGAGGCTCAGATACAGCTGCAGGTGTATTCTGTCGCGTGGTGGGCGCATTGGTTCTCGTCGACGAAGGGTCCGAATCATTTTGGGCGAGAGGTGGAGACCCAGCGCCGCTATTCATGCCTTGCTGCCTCGAGCCTTCGATGTCATCATCACCATTCACAGGCGAGTGACGTGGAGACCTGTTTGCATTACCAGAAGGTGGCTCGTTGTTACCATGAGACGTATTGACAGGCTCTCTAGAATTCGTATTTGTTGGATCCTGAGAAGATGACCCTCGGTGGCGCTGCGAAGGAGATTGGTGCGGAGAACGCGACCCTGACCTCATATGTTGAGTAGAACTGGTGGTAGCATCCGGTCCTGTATAAGATATCAGATATCTGGAATCATCAAACGACAAGATGAACATACCTGCGGGAAGAAGTTCAGGAGCTTCCGGAGACGTTCCTCGACTACGCTGGGACGAAGAATGATGCGGAGAACGCGAGCCTCGGCCGTCTGCACCTGGAGAAGAGTATTAAAAACCAGCAGTATATGAAAATAATCATGAGATGAACGAACCTGCTGGAGGGGCATTTGTAGAAGGTGGCGGAGATACAAATCCAACTCTTCTTGAACGCATCTGTGGCGATTGGGTATTTGTAAAGCGGGGAAGACCCGTAGGAATATTTCCGGACGAAAAAACTGCGTAAGCTACGCACAATCGATGAGATACGCTTTGTTGATACATTAGGGTGTTTCACGATTCGAGAGGATCGCTTTTTTGACACTTTTTTGATCGCTTTTTTGAGTTGAACTTCCGATCCTCCACAAGGCTTTTTTTGCAAAAAATGAAAGTATGCAAAAGCAGCTCTAGACCTGCTTTTGCAAAAATCTCTTTTCCGAGCCTGTTTTTTGATCTCTTTTCCCCCTCTATTTTCTTATGTCATACACTCTGAGTCTATCCTGTAATCTTGCCCTCGTAATACAGAATCAAATTTCTTTCATCCGTGCTCAGCTCGACTTTCTCTACTCTACTGGTAGCTATCATGACCCGTGGTCGTGGTAGTAAGACCTCTACCAAAAGCCGTGCACCTGCTACTAGAGGCCGAGGAGGCAAATCTTCATCTGGAGAGCAAAAAGCAAGAGCACGACCTGTTCTATGGGATAAAAACCATCAGTGGACCTTCTCGGCACTCGAATATCTCACTGACCATCCTACTTTCCGTATCTCTCTCTTCAGTGGAGACTCCACCTCGGATGCTAAGAAGGAAGAGAGGAAGAAGGTTGTGGGGCATACTGGGAAAATGCAAGCTTATGGTATTTTGGCTCGAGCTGTGTTTGATAGTGAGGAAATGGATGAGGATGTCCGTCAGCAGTACAAGGAAAATGAGACTCACTTTGCTCGGTCAACACAGCAGCATTTCTCGAGGTGTGTAGCTCAACAAGTTGCAACTGAATTACCAGCCCACTAACTCGTGCTGCCTCAGACTCCGAACAACCTATATTGCTTATGTGCGTGAGCTTGGAGATACTGGTCGTGGCATCCGTGAGGAGGATGAAGATGTCAAAAATCTCATTGGTGAGTGTGAGTTCATTTCGGAAAGACACATGATGACTTACAGCATCTGTAGAGAAAATCCGAGGTGAATGGCCTTTCTGGGATGACCTTCATGGCTTCTGGAAGGAGCTCCCAAACTATCGTCCTATTGGTGTCTCGAATGCAGCTGGAGGTAGAAATTATGCAGAACAAGCCAGTACGCTATTCAGTGGGAAGCCCAGTGTAACGCAAACAGAGTCAGATGATGGGAACGACCCTGAGTTTGATGAGTTGGACTCGGATGGTGCAGGTAGTGGTATCGAGGATGTGGATAGCCTTGCTGGTCTTCCCTCCGAGTCTGTGAATAAGGACATGAACATCACAAAGAGTGTCGAAGATGAAAGCGAGAACGAGGGTGGTGAAGATGATGAGGTGAGCAGCAACATACTATGCGATTTCATCTTACTAACTACTCACACTAGATACCTTCCCCTCGCCGAAGCCCTCGCTTATCAAAGAAAATTAGGCCAGCAAACCTCGAGGCCCGGATTGAATCACCACCTGCACCCTCGCAACTACAAAATTCAAAGCCGAAGCTACCAAAGGGTAAAGCCAAGGACACTGTACCTGCATCGACAAAGTCACAGCCCAAGTCAAACAACATCTACACTAAAAAGCGCACCTTCGAATCTTTGAACGACTCACACAAGCAAGAGGAACAGGAGATGATGGAGCGCCGCAGGCACAAGCGAGAGATTGAGCTGGAGAAGGCGAAGACAGACAGGGCAAGGGTAGAAGGGAAGAAGCTGAAGATGCAGCTTGAATTGGCACGTTTTCAGGCAGCAGTAGCATCAGGATTTGGTGTGGGAGGCTCCGGAATGTCATCAACTCCGAGTATGCCATCTACTCCATTGGGTATGGAACGATCCTTAGCATCGTTGACTCAGCCCAGTCCGTTGAGTGGTTTCACAGGCATGCTCTTCAATGGGATGGATCAACACCCTTCACCTGCTGGTGCAACCGATTACGACCCTGACTTCTTTCAATAGTAATAATTTGTTCGTAAAACATAGTAGATTCAATACAGTAGAGCAACTACACAAGATTAGACTGAAGAAGAGATTCCTTTAACCGCCTTCGTTTGCGCTGGCCAACTGACTCTCGCTGAGCTTGTCCTGACACTCGGTCATCATCAGAACTATTTCGCTCATCTCCACTCAGACCTTCAATCAAAAGCTCCTCATCCCACTCTGCATCCTCGAAGCCAGACTCAATGTCATGAATAAGATTGTGTATGACAAGGCATGTACGGATCCATTCTAAAGCACGCAAATGATCATCAGGGTTCTTGATCTGCTGACGAAGACCTTTCAACGACTGGAAACGTCCCTTTAAGTAGCCGACTGCATGTTCTGAACGTATACGGACCTGATGGGCTTTCCTTAGACTCTACTTCGAAGAGAGATAGACAAGCACGTACATGAGATACCCAATAATTAAAGGTCTTGTTTTCCGGAATATTTGCTGCAGGTTTCTTGTAAGGGGTGACACACCATGCTTCGACAGGATAGGCAGAATCAGCCCAGATCCATTCACCATGGTGTTGAAGGTGAGCGGAATTCTGGGCAGTGCGAGAATCCATGAACGCGGTTGAATCATGTGCGCTCCCACAGTGGCCAATAACGTAGTCAACTATCTTGAGGTTGGGAAGTGTAATAAGCTTGAGAACACGTCAGAGACAAGAATAATGAAGAGAAGCTAGTAACACACCTGGACGTTCAGAGAATAATTTGATTTACGGTCAAAGTATGCTTCACCATGATGACCCGGCTTTTCTGCAAGAGGAACAAGTGTACCGTCCACAAACAGCCAGCCATCTCGCCATGCAGCAAGACTTGCTGCCTCAACCCACTCCTTTGCAGCCTCCTTTTCTATGGAACTAGGCCAATGAATAGCTTCGTCATGCAGTGCAAGAAAGGCAATCATGACACGACGAGTTGCTTTCACCACAAGACCCGCAGAAACCCCAGCCCACTGTGCAACTCCCTCCACTGAAGCACTATTTCCGAAATGCCCGAAACGGTAGAGAGCGATAGCGAGTTGTTTGTCGATAGGAAACTGATCGTTGGTCTTTGAAAAGAAGATGTGGTGATTCTTGATCTTCTCGAGGAGGGAGTCGAAGGTGCTGGGAGAGACACGGAGATTTCGTCGAAAGCGTTTCGGATCATCTTCTTTGTATAGTTCGAGAACGAGGTAGAGCTGGGATAGCTTGTGGACCTTGTTGGGATTAAGGACCCGTGTTTGTTCCAGATAGCAAATCCTGTCAAGCACAAGCCTCATCCGATTGTGATAGAAGCAGAACTCCTCATCTTCTGAGTCAAGTCCGCTGTCAGAGGAGCTTTCATTCCCAGACACCACTTCAGAGTTGGATGTAGAACTCGAAGAAAGAGATGACAAGCTGGAAAGTGATGATACACTTGAGAGTGAGGATAACGAGGAAAGAGACTCCGAATCTGAATTCAAGTAGAGTTTCGAGTTAACTGTGCTGTCTGATAGAGTTGAAAGTTCTTCAGCTTCTCGGCAGTCTTGTTCTCGGCGACGTAGTAGCTGCAATCGCTCAGCATATTTAAATGCACCTCGTAATAGGCGCTGTCGTATTGATATGGTTGGCATGTTAAGAGGAAATGATGATTACGTGGCCTACAGTATAGACGAGCTAAGAGCAAAAAAGAGGGTTTCACGATTCACTCTTTTTTCAGCATTTTTCGGACCTTTTTTGACAAGAAATCTGCTCGGAAAAAAACCCGAAAAACCATCAAAAATCACTCAAAAACACCATCCTCTCAAATCGTGAAACACCCTATTAGTTGAAGAAACTCACCTAATTGATTACCTCGACGACCCAGCTGCTCAATGATATCGTAAAAGTCATGAAAGGTTGCACGATTGATTTCTAATACAGTATGAGCTGTTAGGTATCACGGTAGGGGAAATTACGCGTACCAACTCGAGGCCCAGTGCAAAATATCGGTACATAACGAGTCTCGAATAGTCTGCGATAACCGTTTTCCTCGCCTGAGATATAGGATGAGTCATATACACTTGGAAGAATGAAAACTGTGGCGCATACGAGGAAGAGCATCTGCTAGATAAAGCCCTTGGTTTACCATGAGCTGGACAGTGGGAATGAATTGCTCCGGAAGTGAGAAGTCTTCGTAACCTGGAAATATTATCTTTATCAGAAGTCTTTCTCACTAAAGATGAACCACATACCTTCATCAAGCTCTCTTAACTGGCGTCGAATGTCTCCCCATAACCTTATGAACGATTCTGCAATGTCTTCGATAGGTACATCTTGGTGATTTGGCGATGGTGCAAGGGGTCTTGTAATTGGTGAGACTGGCGATGAAAAGCGCCGTCCTGCTGAATGTGATGTAGAAGCGGGTCCATTACCACCCTGAGTTCGGCCTGTAATCAAGTGAGCAACAAATGTATGGAAAGCATAACACATATACTGACCGCTATGTGGAGGAACTAGTCTTGGAGGAGGCGGTAAAGGATTGGGCTGGCCTGGTGCCCAGGAATCTGCTAATCAATACCCGTATTATGACTTGCATGCATGACAACTACGCTCTACTCACCGTTAGTTGCCATTCCAGTATTGAAGAGTTGTTGTGCAGGCCAACATCACAATGGGCCTTGTATATATCGGTAAGCACCATCCCCTAGTCTCTTACTAGTTCTTGAAAAGAATAATAGCATCTCCTGGTTGTCGTGGCGTATGTGGACGTCTGTAGACGTCTGTGGGCGTACAGTACAAGGCAGAACAACGTCGGTCGGTCAACAGATCAATATGTAATTCAATCTCCGCTCCCTCGAGCGAAAAGTGCATTCGAAGTCGATTTTTGGAACAATATCCTCTGTAGCGGTTGCTTGACAGTACAGCATCAATTGATTTGAGTCGCAGATAATACAATACAGGACCACGAAAATGGCTCATGCTCCTCCTCTCAAATCATTTGTATACAACAGGTTCAAGTTCACTTGCGCTGTCCAAAGGTCCCAAGCTCGTCCGAGTCTATATTGATTCATCAACTCAATTGTCTTACAGCTTGCGATGAAGCAGTGAAACACATACAGCGAAGCACCCTCGAGAGTAGTCGCGGCATCCATAGCTTCCCTCGGCGTAAGCCCCATCGGCATCTGACCTCCAGCAGCCAATGCGCCAATCAGTGTTGCCTGAGATTGTACAGTGGCTGACTGCTTGATATAGAATGCCCTAAAAACGGCATCGCGGATTGAGGTTCCTCGAACGGCCATACCGTGCCCTGAGGCAACCATAAGTCTTAGTCACTGGTCCAGTCCTGACTCGGCACGCGGAGGAGACCAACCTTTCATCAAAACAAGTTGACTTCCATCTTCGAACGTCTCTGCAAGAGCATCTCCGAGTGCTTCATTCCGAATGAGCAAATCGTGTGGTTGATCTTCCGGGAGAATACTCGGTGGAAGGGTGTTGGTGTCAAATATCGGTGTGCCGTTCATTAGAGCGCCTACGGAGCCCGCCTACAATGAAAGCTATGATTCAGCGGCCAATACCAATATCGGGATCATGGTAATCAGAAATGCAGACTCACAGGACCCATCTGCGCCTTCAGCCCCACTTCAGCAGCAGCAAATGGTAAAACTTCTTGAGTGTGCGCATGAACGACGCTAGTGACATCGGGGAACGCGGCATAGATCTATCGAAGAGATTCCATATTCATAACTTGAATACAAGGCGTCAAACGAATCTAGTACCTGCGAATGGATGAATCTTTCCACAAATCCCGAAGGAACGTCCGCCCCGGTTACAGAGGTATTGAACGTGAGTTGGACAGCTGTCGCGTTCGAAACTTCGTACCTTGAAGACGATATGATCAATTTGAAGAAGGCAAATCAGGAAGAAAGAAACATAGTTACGTGACCAGGGCCAGAGACGTCGCTAGTGCAGGAGCTATCGCAAATGTCCTGTCAACGAACGCTTTAGTTATCATAATCTTGATCTGTCAAACAGCAACGCACATTATGAACTGACTTGCATTATCAGGATTCCGGACAGAAACATGTCCAAAAGCATCTACAACGTCCAGGAAATGGAGAATATCTGCAGGATGCCGATATACGTCAGGAGCAGGACAGGAACATAAAGGATGTAACCTACGACTCCCATCTAACAAATCTATCGCTGCTGCAGTAACATTCGTACTGGGTGGAACAGCTTGGGCAGCAGCGGATAGGAATAGGAAATGGCGAAGGTTTGAGAGGAGTATTGTCGAAAGGCAGAGTCGAAGTATGGAAAAGATCATCACGAATTCAACTTTGAATTCAATGGGTTACACGCAAAAGTTGCCAGTGAAGAACGAGTGGGCCGAGTACTCGAAATTCATTTTCATGCCGTCCATTTTGTTTCTGTGAAGCACGGTGCGCAACGGAGTACCAGGGAGCCCGTTCGTATTCTCAGAACGTCAAGGAAGCGAAAAAGTAGCATGATCGCGCTCACCTGATATACACCGTGAGTTTCAAAGGTCCTTTTCCATTCCACCAACTGTATCTATACACTGCATCCGAGTCTACTAGTGCAACGGTAAACAAATTAAACCCAAGCTAGAAATACATATGCCTTGTACAAATGCCGTCTAAGCAATCTTTTTTCATACCATGCGCAGCTCGCAACAGAACCCATATACTTTTCAGTACGCATTCTCGTCAGCAAACGCCAAAACTGAAGTCAATCCCAACGCCAGCTCCACTTCTACCGGTGACTCCTCCCCCTCTGCTTCAGACTCCGGCAACTCAACTGTCTTGATCTCCCCCACCAAAATCCCTCCAAACCCCCGATGTGTTCCAATAACATCAATCCTCCTATACCCCTCTTCCCCCAGAACGACACACTCCAATGCCATGCTTTCCTTTGCGCGCTTCTCCTTCGCCTTCTGTGCATTTGCAATGTTCTGCGGCGTATCAAGTAACAGTTTCGTCTCCTCCGGCGTGAGACGACAAGAAAAGTATTTGTGTATAGCCGAAAGAACATCGTACACTTTGTGATGATGTAACGGAATAGGTCCCCAAACTGACATCCAATACGACAAGACCGAATGCGGGGAGGAAGTTATTGCAATTTTAGTCACTTTCACGCGGAACCCGCTCTCGGGCGGAGCCATCGTTAACGCCTCGTCAGAGAATTTAGGCGCTTTCAGTGCGCCGTAGTCAGTGACATACCGGGACTCCTCAGGAGGGTGAAGGAGGTCCCAGCGTAATGCCCCAGGCTCAAGGCGGGGATTTATTCGGACAGGTGGTGAATTAGGCCCGAAAGGCGTCGTGGGCATCCAGGGCGTTGCGGGTCCCGAGATGAAAGGTGTGGCAGGAAAAGGCGTGTTATGCACTGTAGATGTCTGGAACGGCATCGGCATCGTGTACGGTGTTTGGGGAAATATAGGACCAGCTGGTGTCGCAGGCCCGGGAAATTGATAATAAGGGTGAAGAGGGGGTAGAGTTGAATGCCATGGTCCGCTATTGAAGTTGAAGAGCGGCGAGGGCATACCGTACGATGGGTAAGGCATAGGTGGATATGATGTGAAAGGCATGTAGTTGGCTTGGTTATATGGGTATGCCCAAGCTGTAGCTGCAGCAGGAAGACCTGTTGGTCTCAGTTCAGGTGCGACGCCTTCTGCTACCGGCACAGGATCCGGTACCACAGGTGCAGCATCATCTTCCAGGGGCGGAATGAATATCTCAGGAGTCACCGACCGCGCTCGAGATAGGTAGGTAGGGTTATAGCTTTGTTGATACCTATCGCTCTCTCGAGAAGGTGCCCGAGTTCGTGGCGAGCCAGGTATTGCAGGCATTACGGGCGATGCTAGTGGTGAATGATTTCGTGATCGAGGCGAGGCATTACCATTAAAACGTGAAACTACGTTTGCGTTTACTTCACGTTAGCGAAAGTCCGGTACATAGAGAGCTGATTGCATACCATTTGCAGCGGAAAGCCGAGGAGAATGCCTCTGATCTGGAATTACAGGAGGTATGTCGAGAGAAGGTGGTCGGAGAGTTGCACGCGAAGAAGATCGGGACAATCCTTGTCCTTCTACGGAAAATGAAGATGAGAAAGGAAGTCGGTGAGATTCATGATGATATAGCTTACCTTGATTAGAATGTGGGGGATAATCCCGGTTATCAGGGATAACGACTGGAATTAGAGGAGAAGGAGGACGTGACCGTGAGCCAGGGCTATAACTATTGCCAGTGGGTCCTTTACGTCCCAAGATAATGATTAGCGAAAGAATTTGCGAACATTCTATCAGTATCGACATACCATAGGGACCAGAAAACCATCCTTGATGCATCTAAAAGAGATCGCACTGCCAATCCAAGCGACGAAAGGTTCCAAATATTTAAGTCAGTGAGATATCTTCTTCAAGACAGATCTCAAGCCAGGTAAAGTCAGCAAATATCCAGGAAATGATAGTCGACGTCAAAGAGCAAGAGTCCGGTCATTTTTGCGTGTCGAGTTCGATGGTGACTGTGCTGGACATGCAGCAAAGGCGTGGTTCGCGGAGGTGGCGATGCCGGCCTGCCGTCTGCCGGACGCCTTTCCATTTTCTGCATCCTCTGATTCCTCAAGGCCCCTGGCTTCGAGCTTCAATGCAGTATGTCTGCCAGATGGCTGCTTCAAAGATGAGCTTTTAGATATTGAATGATATGCAAGAGAGAGGTTTTTCTAGCTTCCAAAGCTACATCCTCCAGCTGCAACATCGGCACTGGTCATTTAAACTTGCACTTTGTGCAATTGGGTGCTATCTTCGTTCGAGACTCGTGTCACCTTCAAGCGACCCTCTTGAGTAAGTGTCCTTTTCATCGCTTGCATTCCCCTGAGAAGGTGGACCCGGTGACATGATGTAGCCGCCCAGTCGAAGTTCTTCTTTGACAACAGTGATGCTCAGCGGGTCATAGGCTATTAAAAACCTTCACGCAGTATCACTGGGACTGTTTGAAGAGTGTTCACATCATCTGGCTGTAGGTATGCCTCATAGCAGGGAGCGGAGAGCTTGGACCGTTCAGGAGGATCAGCTCCTACGAGAGGCAGTAGCGAAGGGTATTGTGGTCTTTGGTTGCCTATCGTGCTATGAATTCAACTGACATTAATCAAATCTAGAGGATCCAGGAAAACTTCATCCGTCGAGATGGCATGCAATCTCTAAACACATTCCGAAACGCACAAACAAAGACTGCCGAAAGCGTTGGTTTGCGAAGATGGCACCGGCTGAGACGGCGAGGGGTTGTTGGTCTACGGAAGAGGATCAACGGTTGACGGAGGCAGTGAAGAAATATGGAACAAAGTATGTGTTCATAGTCCGCCGTTCCAATCTTCGAATATTGCAGGCTGAGCAATGGGGCTGGCTATGCAGGTGGATTCGAGTTGCAGCTGAGGTACAAACCCGCAACAGCGATCGTGAGCTTGACTCATTTCTTATCTTTCCCTTTGGTGTACCTCAACGTTGCCGAAATTAGAGTGTTCAAAGCGCTGGAAAGATACCCTGGATCCAAAGATAGACCATACTGGGTGGTCACCTGAAGAGGTAGTATCGCTCACGGTTCTATATTGAGCATGCGAGAGACTCATTCAAACGAACCAATCAACAGGATAACTTGCTACTGGAAGCCGTCAACAAATATGGGACGCTTTGGTCGAAAATCGTGAAAACTTACTTTCCCAGAAGAACCGGCCTTTCTGCCAAAAATCGGTGAGTTTCTGAGGTCCTTCCCCGTTTCAATTTCCTGGACGTTTGTCGTAGATACAATAGTCTCATTCGCGGTGGTACCTCAACTGTGGACTCGACTATTGAGTATAAGCATTCACCGAGTGAAACCAGCTCGAGCTTATCACCGGCAACTTCCTCCTCTCCATCGCTCTCAGACCAATCAAGCCCATCTCAAGCTCAGATTCCATATCTTGATTTAAATGAGCTTTCTTGGCTCGAGCCGCATAAAGATCTTGATTTATTGCGACCTCTTGACTCGTTTGAGCTCAGTGACTGGCTTTTACCCCCCATCGATACATTTGAATCTTTAGGTCTGCCTTCACTAGGCCCATTGAACTCTGACGTAGTACTTTGTCCGGGTATTATCCCTGATTCTTTCGTTCAACCGATTGATGTTCATATGGATGCTTCCAGTGTTCAACCTTCTTCAACGAAGGTTTTGAAACTCTATGGATACTCGCTCTCTCCTTGTACATTACGTGTCGCAGTAGTGTTACATGAGAAGCAGATTCCATACGAGTTCATTTCTATCGACATTGCGTCGGACGAGCACAAGTCTGCTCAGCATCTCTCGAGACAGCCCTTTGGGCGTGTTCCGTACATCGTGGGGAGTCGCATTGTTTTCTTTGGCACCCTTGGAATCTTCTGATCAATATGGGCTCCCTTTTAGGACGATGATGGTTTTATTCTGTATGAATCTCGCGCGATATGCCGGTATCTTGCCACGAAGTACTCGGAGCAAGGTGTTCAGCTCGTTCCACCATCTTATGATCCACAGGCCGTGGCACTCTTCGATCAAGCAGTTTTTACTGAGGTATTCAACTTTGATCCTTATGCACATCAGGCTGTGTACGAAAGAATCATCAAGAGGTAAGTATAACTGACTGAACGTAGATATTGATCATCTAACCTCCATAGTCGGAGAGGCCTCGGCTTCGATCAAGAAGCGTTTGATTCATCTATTGCAGCGCTTTCACTAAATCTGGAAGGCTACGAAGAGATTTTAAGCAAGCACAAGTATATTGCTGGAGATGTAAGCATCATGAAAGCAGTATGTCGATGAATTGTCATTACTTACATTTATCCATGAACCTGCAGGAACTTACCCTCGCTGACTTGTATCATCTTCCCTGCGGTGAGATGCTAGAGAAAGCTGGTAGCGATCTGATGCTCAGTAAAGGCCCCAACATACGCCGGTACGTTAGTCTTCCTTTCAAACGCCTCGTGTTGATTTGGAACTACGGTGCTTTTGGTCCTTGGAGATGGTGGACTGAGATCTCTTCGAGAGCTTCTTGGACCGCTTTAAAAGATGGGGTGCCGGAGACGTTATCAAATCAGGTTGATGAGTGCAAACTTTCGACAGTCTGATGAACCTTTTTGTCCATCGATTCAACTCGTAATTGTATTCACTGTGGGTGACGTTTGCCAAGATCAGTGGGTTAACGCTCACCTATTACCTGTGTTCTTAGAGATTCAACTCTTATCTTCTTGAATATCGTCTTGTATTAGTAGTATAAAATAGGGAGATTGGATGTAAGTAAGGGCACTGGGCAGGAGAGGATCACTGAGCGCTCAATAAGCGCTCGCTCGCCGCTAATATCAGGCGTTTTCGGAACCTGAAACTGAGTTCGATTCTGCAGTGGTCGGAATTTCAAATATAATTTCTCCGCTATTGAGCCGTGGGTTTCTTTATCCTTTGTGGGTGAGTTCTTTGAATAGTAAGCGCTCAAACGCGTATAAAGGGGCGACGTTTGCAGGATTCTAATCTAGGCGTGCTGCGAGGACCCACATCAGCATTGAGGTCAGTCTTGGCAGCTCTCCGGTATTTCTTTCAGCTTCTTTTGGTGCTCATATATCCTCTCTATAATCATCTCTTGCCAATAGTCCTTGCGGTATAAAGTCATCCTGGTTACCTCCGACGATTTTGATCTTTGAGTGAAGGGCGCTAAACATTTCCAGACTTCACGATGGCCCCCGGGGAACGTTCCTCTGATTCGCCGTCTTCTATAGTTCTCGAAACTAGAAGCTACCAGTTGGAGATGCTTCAAGAAAGCATTCACAACAATATCATCATTGCAATGGATACAGGCTCGGGGAAGACCCATATTGCTGTACTAAGAACAAAGCATGAGATTGAATCTGAGCTCAGAAAGGTATTTTCGAGATTTGTTATGACTCTATAGTCCTGGTATTGACTCTGTTCACAAGATTACTTGGTTTCTGGCGCCTACTGTTGCTCTTTGTGAGCAACAGCGTTCAGTTCTTCAGACTGCGCTTCCAGTTACTGTTGGTCTCATTTCAGGCGCTCTGGAGCCCGACCAGTGGAAGGACGCCTCTCTTTGGCAAAGAACACTGGCGACACACCGTGTACTGGTTTCTACACCCCAAGTTCTTCTTGATGCCCTCCGACATGCTTACGTTTCTATGGGGAGGGACATAGGTCTAATTATTTTCGATGAAGCTCATCATGCCGTTGATAATCACCCCTATAATCGAATTATGCAAGAATTCTACTTTGATTGTCCTCGTAGACCAGGGTATGGGATCAATCATCGCTCGCGAGGTGATTTTGTACGACCGATGATAATGGGTCTTACTGCGAGTCCGATATATGGTGGCGATGTTGATCAAGCTTTCGAGTAAGCTTATCCCCGGATCTTCAGAGTTAATCAACTGAATGAATTCGTTTACAGAACGATAGAACATAATCTGGATTGTAAAATTCGTTCGCCTCGACTGCACCGTTCTGAACTAGAGAAGTTCGTCCATCGTCCGGACTTCAGACATATCCTTTACTCTGCTTCATCCTCCACTTCTTCTCGCAACATAGCCGCACTTAGCCGTGTTTTACGCACGATTAACATCGAAGATGATCCATATATAAAATCACTTCGGGAACGACTGTCCAAGATGAAACGAAACTCACCGGACTATCTTCATGTCGATCAAAAGCTCTCGAAATCGATTTCCAAAGAAGATACCTTCACGCATAAAGGCCTAAGGGATTTCCTTCGAACAGCAGAAGTGATCCTCGCCGATGTCGGTGCCTGGGCCGCAGACTGGTATGTCTGGGAAGTCCTGCAGCAGGCGAAGGCAGCCGCAGGCCCTTTGGAGCACATGATGCGATCATGGCAGACTAGGGAGAAGGCTTATCTTCTTAGTATCATTGACGGTGTTCAAGCTTCCCCGGTTTCATACTTTCCCGATGACAACTCAGATAAGGTTGTAGCGTTGATCGAATGCTTGGTCAATGAAAAGGAAGAAGCGGAGGCGGCGAACGAGAATTTTAGTGGGCTTGTATTTGTTCAACGACGCGATGTGGTCCTTGCTCTCGCAGAGGTCTTAAGACGTCACCCGGTCACGGCAGAGCTCTTCCAAGTCGGAACATTGTTGGGAACTTCGGATAGTAGTCAAAGACACTCGTTCCTTGACATTACCCGCAAGATTCAGAAGCAATCTCAGGACGATACGCTTATGGACTTCAAGATAGGTGAAAAGAACTTGATCATCTCTACGTCGGTTGCGGAGGAAGGTATTGATGTTCAGGCTTGTGGATGCGTCATTCGATGGGATCCGCCGCCAAATATGGCTTCGTGGGCACAAAGTAGAGGACGAGCGAGAAAGCAGAGGAGTACATTCACTCTCATGTTCGAAGAGGGAACCGCGAATCACACGATCGTACAGAAGTGGATTAAACTCGAGCAAGAGATGGTTGCGAAATACAACGATCCTGCCCGAGACTTAATGGTATCTGCTGACGAAAGCATCGACCTCGACGACAACGAAGAAGGTCCCCATTTCAGAGTCGAATCTACTGGGTATGTACTGCCTCTATTCACTATTTCATGACCTTGTAATCATTGGTTCCCATTTTATCATCGTTCAAAGGGCCTTACTCACTCTGCAGTCGGCAATACCTCATCTCAACCATTTCTGTGCAGTAATGCCTCATCGTGGTCACGTAGATTATTTACCCCTGTACAATCTGAATCCACCGGAGCACCCTGTTGGGTGGCACTCTAGAAACCCAAAGTGCATTCTACCTTACGCAGGACCATGGGGGTCGACTGTGACTCTGCCTCGCACCCTGCCACCAGAATTGCGGGTATTTTCTACTGATGTTATCCACCCTAGCAAAGCGTCCGCTCATCGACATGCTGCCTATAAGGCTTACTTGGCGTTGTACGATGTTGGCCTGCTAGGCGACAATCTTCTACCCCTGTTCGATGCTCCGGATGCTGAGGAAATTGAGGAGCTGAAGAAGGAAATAGAAAAACGAACGGGGTTGGCGAGCGTCTCGTCGCAAATGAATCCTTGGGTCCCTTCTACAGTCAATGACTCCTCGTCTTCAGCAGAGTATTGGTACCTCTCCGAGCTGACTATCGGCACCCTCCCTCCTCTCCATATGTTCGCACAATCCCAGTTACCGGTTTGGTCTCCTAGTGATGGCCCAACGTTGTATCATCCATCACTTGAGAATATGAGCCTTTCTATTCGCCCTCTTGGTCAGGTTGAATACTCCAACGGGTGTCTCGATGAAGCCCGAGAGTATACTAGAATGTTATTCTGGGGTATCAACGGTTCTCGTATGAAGTGGGACAAAACCGATTTTTCCTACCTGTTTCTCCCGGCAAGTCGAAAACGCGATCCAGAGTGGCAGCTGCGTCAAGAATGGCTTGATTCGTATAGCAAATCATCCTCATCTTCAATCCAGGGCCCTCCTTCCCCGGATAACTACTTGAACGCCAATTCCCGCAAATTCGGCGAACGCTTCCGGTATCCAGATGATTTAGCCATCATACGTGACGGCTTCCGATTTGGCAAGGTGTACGAATTCGTGCGTTGGAGATGGGACTCGTTGACCGAGGAGGAGCAGGTAGAGCTCAGCGAGAGATACAAGAAAGTCGAGCCAGAGCTCATTATAACGTATCCTGTCCTCGAGGTGCGGGCTTTCCATCCCCGGACCAATTTCCTCGTACCGCGTTCAGGAACAGTCCAGCCAGCACCAACTAAGATCTTGCTACCCTATCTAACAGCAACCGTGCTCTTATCCCGCACAGAGACCCAATACGCCTTCCTCCTTCCATCGGTGATTCGTGCTATAGCATTAAACATCACCGTAAACTCTCTTCGCTCGACCTTGTTTACCAACGATTCTCCCCTTTCTATAATTCCTAATGAACTCCTCACCGTAGCGGTAACAGCTCCTGTGTCTCAGGAACGCCACAATTATCAGAGACTGGAAACGTTGGGCGACACCGTGCTGAAGTTCATCATGGCGATTCAGTTGCTAGCAGAATATCCTCATTGGCCCGAAGGGTACCTGACGAAACGAAAAGACCATGCAATTTCCAATGTGAGACTAGCAAAGGAAAATGTACAGAGGGAGGTGTTTCGATGGATTATAAGAGGTAAGATCTGAGCTGGGCCTTGAGATGTGTGTGATGTTGAAGTGGTGTGTAGATCGAATGGTGGGCAAGAAATGGGCACCCGACTATATCTTGCCGATACCGAAGTCGACGGAGGCGAAATCTGGTCCGAAGGTTGCTGATAGTGGGCGGGAGTTGGACACGGAGCCGAACGCCGCCGTAACGGAGCAAGGCACACCGAGATCCGAGTCTGGAGACCTATCAAGTACCACTCCTACGAAAATGGCCGCGGAGACGAAGAAGGATGAGCAGAGGAAAGGAAAAAAGAAAAAGAAGAATAAGACGAAAGCCAAAAACTCGGATCTATTGTCAACAAAAGGCAAGGATCCCATCCTTAAAAGGGATCCCGCGTCTTACTGATTTCGTTTTGTAGTTCTTGCAGACGTGGTTGAATCTTTGATTGGGGCCGCATATATCCAAGGTGATTTCGATCTTGGCTATGAATGTATCAAATTATTCCATCTCGGGTTCGATTCTTGGTCGCCTTTACCAGAAAGAATTGGCTCGATACTTGGTCGAGTGGAGGATGCTTGGAACGGCCAGTTGAGCTCATGCACACCGGAAATCCCCCCACAAATCGGTTACGTAGAGCGAATGCTACGTTATACCTTCGTTCGACCTCTCCTTCTCGTCGAAGCCCTCACCCATCCCTCCCACCAACAAGACAACGGACTCGGAACGGTTTCATACGAACGGATGGAATTTCTGGGCGATTCCGTATTAGACATGATCGTGACAGACTTTCTGTATCGAGCGCCTGGAAAGAACTATTCCCCAGGGCACATGCATCTTCGCAAGTCCGCAATGGTAAATACACATATCCTAGCTTATATTTGCCTCAGCGCCTCTTTTACTTTGGAGGCGCAGATGCCACGACCTGAGCCTCTTGACGAGGATCTGGCAACGCACAGAGGTGCGGTACGGGTCACGCTGGAAGACGATAGCCAAACCCATCACCTCTGGCAATGCTTATTGCACACTAGTACTCGCGTCACGGAGGACCAGACTCTCACTTTTGGCCGGTACAAGAAGCGCCGAGAAGAAATCGCAGAAAATTTCAAGACGGGTACAATTTTCCCTTGGGCTGCACTGACGCGGCTTCAAGCCCCAAAGTTCCTGAGTGATATGATTGAAAGTATCCTGGGCGCAGTGTTCCTCGATTCGGAGGGGAATTTGGACGTTGTGAAGGAGGTGATGCGAGAGTTGGGCTTGTACCGGATCTTGGAACGGATAGTCAAGGATGACATCGATGTATTGCATCCGGTATCCAGACTATCATTATGGGCTTCGAAGAATGGGAAGGAGGTCGAATACGACTACAGGGAAGACAGGGGGAATATCAGCTGTGGCATTCTGTTGGATGGTGTAGAGCTCGAAGGTTCTAGAAAGAGTGACGTGTCTCATGGCAAGCCCACGAAGGATGAAGTGAAATTTGCTGCTGCTGAGGCTGCTATCAGCATTCTAGAGCTGAGAGATGTTGGAGCCAACTATACGAAAATGAAGGCGAGGAAAAGGAAGGGAGGGAAAGTAGAAATTCCGACGAAGACAGAGGGGAACCATGAAAATGCTAGAAATTGATACATCTATTGAGTGGCTGTAGGATATAGGGATTCGTTTAAAAAGATTTTTTTCTCTGAAGTTTTGAGGCCACTGGGTCCATTAACGCTCATGAAGAACAGGCGGACCGGAGTGATTAAGTGAAACGGAGCCAGGCATGTAACCCAAATTTAGGGTCGACTACTTCGCCACGTACCTTAGCTTGTAGCGTTCACCTCTCCTTGCAAAAACTATGACTGCCGTCACTCAAAACCTTCCGTGGTTTATTCGTGATTTGGGTGTTTCTATTGTTGGGGAGGTAGGTGAACAGGATTTGTGTTCCTTCACAAAATTGATACAATTTTTTTTTCGTTAGGAATGCTACACATCTTTAGTAGAAAATCTAGATATTGGCGACGTGAAATGCATCAAGTACTCTATATCTAAAGGCCTAGGAATAGGCATTGTTGTCGGTGGATCTATAGTAAAAGTACCCCAGCTTCTTATAAGTGTGTTCTGTCCATTTTTCTTGTTGCAAAAAGTCCTCACGTTGGCCATCAGTTGTGAAAGCGCGGTCAGCACGAGGCTTGTCATTGTCAGCCTATGTCCTTGAGACCTTATCCTATGGCATTACTCTAGCCTACTCCTTTAGGAACGGCTTCCCTTTCTCAACCTATGGCGAGAACTTTTTCTTAACCCTCCAAAACATCGTCATTACGCTGCTCATTATCTCGTACTCGCGTAGTTCAAGGAAGAGCACGAACCTTTTACTCTCCATGTCAGGGTTGCTCCTCAGCTCATTTGTCCTGTCAGCTGTACCAATAGACACCCTGTCTCTCCTGCAACTGTCAACCCTTCCTTTGTCTCTCTTCTCAAAGCTTCCTCAAATAAGACAGAACCAGCGCTCCCAATCAACGGGCCAGCTGTCTGCCTTTGCCGTGATATCCCAAGTCGTAGGCTGCCTCGCGCGTCTATTCACCACGGCTACTGAAGTCGGTGACCCCATCGTCACTGCAGGATTCGCCCTTGCTCTCGTACTCAATGTTGTACTGGGTGCGCAGTTGTACATGTACTGGGGTCAGGACGAGAAGACCGCGGCTGCTGCCCCTATCGAGCTCAAGGACCTAGGTAGCAAAGCAGAGCCGTCCGCACCTAGCAGTACCGAGTTGAGCCCGAAAGGAGCTGTTTCCACTGCATATGAACCTGCGTATTCGACGGCGCAGTCACGCACCGCTCAACGTGTGGCAACACCGCCACCACAGTCTCCGGGAAGTAGGAAGTGGTCTCGTAAGGTGGATTAATTCTGTAGATTCCTTCGGGTCAATTATATATTTTCCTGTATCGTTACTTGAACTCCGTAATCAAATCATCTATTATGGTATACCTTATTCGCTTCACTTGTACGCAGCTTGATTGTTTACTTGATGTCAAGGATACAATACACGGGCATTGGTCAATTTAGTGCACATAAAAGAAGAGGAAATTGAGCTTCGACAGGCCTTAGAAAAGAGAAAAAGATAGCCACCTTCATCAAGATATCGTGATAGCCCACCGCGAGGGTCGAACTCGCAGCCTTCAGATCACCGCCTTAAGAGTCTGACGCTCTATCCGATTGAGCTAGGCGGGCGACAGATACTAGCTAACGGCATCTTAAATTCATCTGTAGGCGCAGTTTTCATGACCTGATCATATCCTACTCGAACACTTTGAAAGCGAAGAGCTCATAGCACTTCAGCAGTCCGCGCAGACTCAGCAGGCCTCAGGGCTAGGGCTTGCTCCGGCCACGTCGAACCTAGCTGAAGTACTACACCAACCCCAACTGTCTTATGAGAACTCTAACAATAGGCCGATTATTGAAAATTGCGCTGCTGTAGAACCTGCTCAGTAGATCAAGATTTCGACTACTAGTAGTACTTGCCAGGGTTTCAAACATAGACGTATTCTCAAGAGCAAGCTTTGAAGGCGTTTTAGGAAGCTAAGGTTGGGGGTCGGATTATGGATGTATGTTGAACTTGAAGCAGATTCGGGAGGTGAGTCTAGACATATCAACATTGCAAAGTTTCATCTACAGCGCTGAAATTCAGTTTGTTTCACAGTAAGAAAGATGTGGCGCTGTAGTTTGCTCACCGTTCAACACGACACGCTACTTCTATAGCCTCTACTTGTGGCGCGCTTTGACTTGAACAACGAACATGTTTCACTTTCGACTTCGTCCATCATGATCGTCCAAGGATGGTTCATCACCCTCCAGGCGAACTGCAGGCTAGAACTACTCCTGAAATCTCTACAGAGACATAACAACAACCACCTTGAGCTCGCTGCAACTCCTGGAGCGTTATCGTCGTGTCGCGTCGCTGTGTGGCATGAATTATCCTGTCATTTTCAGATACTAGTAGCAACTCTGCGCTGCGCCAAAAGTAGAACCATAGCATGGCCAATGGCGAACAGTGAAATTTTTGAGCAAGATCGAAAGAGAAAGTTTGCTAGCGCACGGACCCCTGTCATTTTTCATGCTTTGATCGGCGGTGCAGTTTACCCTTCGAGCTAGGACCTTTATTACGTGTACGAACGGTTCGTCGAATTCCTCCCAGGTTGGTTGTATTCTCTGAACATTTTGTCGAGTATCTAATGATGAGCTTGTAGACTTCAGGTGGCCTTCTCGGGAGTCGATACTGGCGTATCAAGAGACACTGCCACGAAACCTGCCTCCTGCGGGAATACTTGTGGAACATTGGGATATGATGTGGACGAACGGGCGAGTCTATGGACGTCCCTAGCATGGCCTAAGCTTTGGCATGAGAGGATTACCTCCGACCCCGGATTGGCTATGGCCAAAGCTTACAGCTCTGACAACGCATCTAGGCTTCCTCTGTGAAGGATATACAAGGGCAGGAGGTCTCTGTACGGTGTTTTAAAGGATTGTATAGCGTCCGTCAACCTCCGCCTTGCTGGTATTGGACACAGCACGAAAGCCAAAACAAGATATGTCCCGGTTGTCTGTTAGGTTTAGGCGTTCTCTTGCTTCGTATAAAAGGTCTTGAATGCCGTCAAAACAGCTTGTAAACGTTGGCGGAATGCTTTAGATTCGACCTTCTGGGTCTCTGAGAAGATCAGCAACTCTGTCGTATCAAGTCATTTGTTGGACTTACCTATCTAGAGGCAGGTGCCGTAGTCTCAACAGACATCGGGTAGGGCTTCGTAAAGGTGAGAGTAAGCTCGCCTCAGTGTCTTCGACAGCATAACGTTGACTCCCAAAGACCACAGCCACACCAGAGCAAAATCGAATGGTCCGTACGAAGTATATCCATAGCGTGTTCATACGTGCCATTGTAACTTGAAGAGCAAATGAGCTTTGACTCTTGGTGCCACTCGCAAGTGCAATTCGACCATAACAGCAAACAATGCCGAATTTTCCATAGAAGGTATTTTGAACTTATGTTGGTCGATTGGGAGCCAATTCTCTAATTTTTATCTAAGCAGAGGTCAAAGCGTACGGTGCTTTGACTGTTGGAATTCCGCGAAAGACACTTTTTGGTAGCCACTTTCATTTTCGGTTGAAAGTACACCTCGACATCACATGATCCCGGAACAACGGACCTGCCAAGCAACCCCGGTTGCGGCAAGGATGTAGCCCTTGATGGCGTTGTTTCCTCACACCTCCAACAATTCCTCTAATAAATATGAATATCTTGTAAAAGGAAGGGGTCCAGAGCTCTCCATAGACCATCATTTGTAAGAGTCTGCGTCCGAGCGTAAGTACCTGTAAGTCCGTAAGTCCGTTACACCCGTTCCGCATGTCTCCGTGTTATCTAATCCACTCCGCTATGTCCGCTCGTCGCCTCCGTCCGCTTGTCGCCATCACCGCCCATCCCTCCCATTGCTCGCTTAGTTCCCTCGTCGGCAGCGCTTCGCTTATACATAGATCTTATATAATACACTTCTCGCCGTCGTCTAAGTCCCGCCGCTCGCGCCTAAGTCCCGCTCCTCGCTATTTGTGCCACTCTGACCTCACTGCCCGTTGTCGTGTCGGCGCGCGCATAGATTTCACGACGTACCTCAAATACATACCCTCTTATTGCACCCGATTTTCGCTATGGCACGCACACAGTCGCGTGGCGTTTCCAGCTCAGTTGTTGTCACGGTTGGCGGCGGGCGGTTCGGTCAAACCAAGGCGGCACAAGTCCTAGGCCCTAAGAAGCTTCTTCAGCGAAGGAAGGATGCCCAGGAGAAGTACATTCAATCCATTGAAGGTACGCTACTATTCTCTCAAGTATGCTAACCTCATTCTTACTATTTGGTGCAGGTCTTGGGAGCAGCTCTCTCCAGGCATTGTCAGAACTCTCAGGTCAGCAACGCCAGGATCCCGACACCTTCATGGACGACTACGGCGTCGGTTTCACTGCCGGAGATGTTGAGATGGGTGGAGAGGACACATCTGACAACGAGGGGCGAGATACTGCGGTTCCGGTAGAGGAGATCGTTGTTGACCTTCGAAACATTATTGGAATGAACAGGTACGTGTGCTGGAAACCTTCGTTTCATTTCTCAAAGCTATACAATCTACAGATGGCATGGAATTCGACGGTACAAAGACTCTCGCACTTGGAAACGACGGCTCCGACGCTTCGACGAAAACTGGGGGCGGGTGATGACGCCTCTCACCGATGCTTTCATCCACTGGCAGTACGGCTCTGAAACCTCCGCCACTTCACAGCCTGAACCTCCTGGAGCCCCTGAATCCAGTGTCAATGATGTTGACACTTTTGAAATCGACGTCGTTGACATTCACACACTCGATCGCGTAGCGAAAATACGCCGCCCAGCCAACGAAGAAACCGTAGTGTCCCTCGCTCTCGCTGGATACCTCGCTACATCACCGGAGTTTCCTTCACTTGCAATCTCATTCAAAACTCTCGAGTTATTCCGGGTCAGCAGGTTGTTCAAGCCCTCCTTCAGTGTTGAAGCTTTTGCAAAGGTGGTGTGTCATCTGTATTGTGTACGTGGCTTCGTCTTCTGGAATTTCGCGTTCTGATGTTCTGTTATCGATGACAGCTTCCATATCGACGAACCTATCGGACTGCGCTATCAGATGCGTTTGATATATATCTTGCGATTCGGCGGAATGTTGATGCTAGCGTTGCCAAGGAGTTAGGGCACGATACACCCAATTATCGGGTGCTGCATAGCTGTCCTGCATGCACTTACGAGGTATGCTTTGTGTTCAATACGAAGCTTCTAACTCTGACAACATAGCAGCTAGAGGATGAACCACAGCTTCAATTCTCGCGTATGTGGGTGGTTGACGGTAACAATTCGCTTAAGCGCATGAGAGGTTTTAAGGGGCGTGAAGTTGCCGATACACGGATTTTCGACAGTGATTACTACTTATCCGAAGAATTTGTTAATAGGTTTGCTCATGAGGTGAAGGCCAAGCCTGTGCCAGCTGCAGAAAGCGATAGTGAGGACGAGCGTGATGACGACGTCAACGGTGATGATGGCGATCCGACCGACGGCGCTGGCAACGAACCGCAGCTACATGGCTGCACGTCAAATTGGAAGGCCGCAGCTGCTGACAACAAGAAGCGCATGTGGGACGCGTTTCACGAGTCAGGGTTATTTGCTGGTGCCTGTCGACATGGGTTCATCCTGTGGCTGGCAGATATGATTCGGAGTGGAGAGCTGTGAGTCTTTCCGATGCATTCAGAATAGCTATTGACTTTTGCATTAGTGCAAAGTACCCTCTTGCTATGGTGGCCAAGGCTCTTGAAGTTCTCGGTCCACGATGGCTGATGGGATATGACATTGGGTGTAGCTTCGGTGCTACGATCACCAACAGCTCACTCGGATCAGAGTTCAAGACAAAGAACTGTCGGACGTGTGTCAACGCATTTCACGGATACAGTCACGGAGCAAGCTGTCAGCTCCAACATCATCCGCTCCACATTCCCGGCACAGGACTCGAAGATCTCGAAAATCTTGAACGCACCTTTTCTTCATCGAATCAACTTGGTGCCGTAACTCGTTTCATGAGCTCCTTCCGCCGACGTGTTTTTATTGACATGTTTTTCCGACAATGGGATAGCGAAAAGTATCAGAACCTTGCCACCTTCGAACTAAACAATTACATTCAAGCCCTCGACATTATCAACAACGACGGCGCCGCTTTAGCAGCCGATCTCAAAGTTCAAAACCTCACCGAAGCGGATCTCGATCGATATTTTGCCGAAGAGGCACTTCATGTGAAGGAATTGGGCAAGGAGACTTCAGAAGATCTTCACGCCATTGCATATGTTGAGTTGTTGCAACGATACCGACAGATTAAGTGAGTTTTCATATTGTTTATTCTTTCAACTTCATGATTCTTACCTTCAGCATCAACAGCGAGTCATTCCACGATGCTGCAATCACTTTTCACCTTCACATCCCATCTGACTATCAATTTCTCTCTTCCGAAAACACCTATAGTGCTGGACTTTCAGAAACTCGTAAAACGGAGACTCAGCGCCGTTACCTTTCGAAGAAGCGCGACGAGACAGAGTTCGAGCTCATGCAGATGGAGGCGGCGATGGGAATCGAGCGACGTTGGCAACCGACTTCGCCTGAGTACAAGGCAGCGCTTGAATACATGAATACGCGGAGGTATCAGCAGGCGCTGGAGAAGTTACACCAGCTTGTTGTGTACCGGCTGTTTGAATTGCATAAGATGAATCTCTCGCAAACTGGTGCGTGTTCACATTCATGTAATGCATACTCTCATATTCCTCTTTGTTGTAGGCTATCGGATGCGAACGCATATCTCAAATGCGCTGCAGCGACGATCCAAGGCCATTCGACGTGCCGTCCATGCATATAACACTGCTGCACACGCACTTGTTCCTCCACGTCCCACTCTCGACTGGGCGAAGGTGTCTCATTACTCGTTCCTTGATCAGTTCGACATCCTTCGCGATACTCGACACAGCGTGTATGAAAAAGCATGGGCGAACCCGGTGATTCGCACCCTCATGAAGACTTATCATCGAGTTGCGCGCGCACGGGAGGAGATTACGCGAATCAACGTGGAGGTCCGACGGCTACACACTTCAATTGTTGATGAAGACCGGTCGTTCGATAAGATTCTTCCGCGGCTCCAGGACAGTATAATGTATGGCCCAGTGAGTGAGTACATCCAACGTCGACGCGCCGTCAACCGCCTCCTTTTGCAGCGCATTCAGCAGATCTATGAGCTGGAGGGATTCACAGGCACTCCATACCCTGGAGTAAGGACAGGCTCTGCTGATGCAATTTCCGAGTCATCAGGGAGTTCAGACACATCTCTACAGGCACCATCACCACAACATGTCATTTCTGCGTCACAAGATACCGATGCTTCGGCTGCTGCCTTGGCAGCTAATAGTAACAGCCAACTGGCGCCGCCGCCAGTCGCCCCGGTTCTTCCTGCTGAAGACGTTGATTCAGATGTAGGGTCAGAAGATGATGACGACGAATTCACTGAGGATGCTGGGAAGGTAGTCGCGTTCATAGCAAATCTTGATATTTGATGTATGTTAATGGTATTTTACTATGTAAATCTCATTCTTGTTTCAAAACTTTCATAACTTGAGCTCGCAATACAATGACCATATAATTAACATTTAGACAAGTTTCGTCAATGAGATACAAGTTCCCAAAGAGTAGAGATCAATCCTACACCCATCTCCCATCTGCAACGCTTCGTTTCCTCCTCGTTCTGGGCCTGCGTCTGCGTCAACCCCTTTCGAAAGCTCTCCTCAGTCTGAAATCCGTGATCAACCCATCTGAATAAGCCCCCTGCCATATACTGCGTAAAAGAATATCTTCGCTCATGCTTTCGTACGCGCGTATTTGAGTGACGGCAAACCCCCGATGGAATGGCAAAGCAACAGCCTGGTGGAAATTCGATGACCATCCTCAGGTCCCAGAGAATGATGTGGCCGCCCTTCTGTGGATTGTATCTACCTAAGCTCCAAATGAAACACGACCCGAAGGGTAGATTCGCGTAGTCAATGTGTGGTAGGCACTCAGTCCAAGGACCGAAATTAAACGTAGCAGCCGCAAAGACACTATTCCGGAAGATTCGAACTAGGCTGCTATCACTCTCTAGAAGACGTGAAAGATGATTAGAGTAGTACTCGTAGAGGCGAGGAAACCAGGTTTTAAAAACACCTATAGAAAATATGAGGTCGATCAATTGAAAAGGTGAGAATCCCACATACCAGTAGCAAAACCAGAGAGGCGTTGAAAGGACCAATGTCCTACAAGTTCTTCCAATACTTGCGTATTTTTTTTATTGTGTACAAGGTTTCCGGGTCTCTGTATCACGAGTAAGCAGAAGACACACAAGAGTGAAGTAAGTACTAACCGTCTGTCCACCTCCGAATGAGATCCCGTAAGACAAAGCTGGGAAGATACCTCTTCGGTGGTTCTTTTGTTTTTCGGTGAATGAGCACCTAGAGCGCGCGCTTTCTAACAGATCCGCCGCAGCTTTTGCGCACTCTTTCCAACCAGGGTCCTCAGGACGGAAAAGCAGCGCGAAGACACGATCGTCAGCGTCGACAAACGGAATGGAGGACCTTACACACTGCTGTCAGCTGGATGAACCACGACGTAGATATACGAACTTACTGTGACCTTTCCCGGAAAGTGACTAAATCAAAATGAAACTTCGACGACGGTCCTACCACTTCATCCAGCCAATATGCTTCGTCTTCGTAGTCGATTTCTTCCTCAGTGTCTCGCAGTCCAACATATGCAGTAGATGCAACTGGGGAGTCGTCCGCAAGAGAAAAGGGAACACGAACAGGTTTGGAGGGCTCTACATGTTTTTTACGTGTCGAAGATCGAGCTGGTATATCTTCTGCAGTCTTCGGCGGCTCAGCCTTGCGCTTTTTCGCCCGATTCTTCTTGCTGGCATTTTTGGAGCGTTTCATCTTTCTTTTCTTTCCATTTGATGCATTTGTAGTAGAGACCTCGGATGATTCGTGTGATGGAGAACTCGGTAAGTTGGTGGTAGGTATGTTTGGGGTAGATGGAGCAGAAGAGGGAGGCGATGACAGAGGAGAGGAGGGGGGCGACGATAAAGGCGACGTTGAGAACAAGATAGGCGAAGCAGGGGGAGAAAAAGCTTCAGGAGGGTCGACAGATGTGTACTCTGCATCAAGATGATCGAAAGCGCCTTCTTCCTGTATGGCTCGCATTAGGATCGTCGAAAGTTTGAAATCCTTCTCGATGATATAGTGGGAAACTCCGAGTTTGTGCGCGGCAGCTGTCCATACTTGTGAGCAACGATTCGCTTTGCAAAGGATGAGGCAACAAAGGCTGCATGCTCCCGAAGATCGCCTGAAGGTACACCAACCCGCCTTTCTCGAATTCCCGTGGCTCGAGTATTCAAGATCAACGAGTGTGGCGCATCCTCCAAACAATCTCCAGGGCATTGCAGCGAAGTAAGAGGGATCTGAGATGATTGATGAACGCACCATCGTTGAGTTTTAGCTTGAGTTTCATCTGTAGTGAGCATGGGTGAATGGTGGTTGAGAGTATAAAGCAGAAGCGCTGATAGAGCAGTTCAACTTCAACTTAGCGCCGTTCAACTTTCCACACCGTGCCTGGGCACGTGAGAGTCGAGGGAGTCAAATTACATAAGACTTGAAGATCGAGATTTTCGCCGAAGACTCTCATCCTCGAATATCAAACAAATGAAATTTCCGAATGGTAAGATACTTCAAACTCCCCATCAACTTTGCGACTCACTATCACTATGCGCAGATACGCTTGGATTACCACTCAAAATAACGGCTTGAGCTCCGGGACCTTTGAAAGCATGTCGGTATACATCTCACTTTTCAATTCCAAAGTTGATAAGACTGGATTTGTAGGCCCTTCAGAAAAGGTGGGATGTCCGGCGTTCGGTCGGTTCCCATCGGGATACAGTGCAGGACAGAGAAAGACGCTCAATTAATTGTAGAGACGTTGAAGAAGTGGGCTGTACGACGCGCTCACCTCGACAATGAAACTTTCACAAATACGCTGCGCGGGTCTGAAGAATTTCGACGTATCTGCGAGGTGGTAGATAAAGGCGGCCTTTTCTTTGATGTCAGGCTAGGATTCAGGCCAGGAGTCTATTGCGATCCGTACGTCTTCTTCTCCTCAACTTCAATATTTTTAACAATCATTGCAGTGAAGAGGCCTTCAAGACTATGGATGCAGCGAAGGCGCTGGTCTTTAGAAGAGCTTTGATATTCGGTAGCTTCGGCGAAGCTCTGCTGTCATCTGTTCGCGGCGGTGAGGTGCCAAAACACATCAAGGCCGGCGAGGAACCTCCACAAAAGTTTCTCTATGACTACCATCCTTACTCCGATGCAACGGTGGCGGCCACAATTCGAACAGAGATCATGAGGATGTACACCACGTCGAAAGACGATGCTCCGGTTGCCACCACCACCACTGTCATCAACGTTTCTGACGACGAACTCCCACCCCTCAAAACACCCGGCTCCAAAACTTTCAGCCCGAGTCCTCGTGTTGAAGTTCGGAGCCCTTACGCCGGTTCTGCTCCTTCATCCGATCATCGTAGAGTTCGCGGCACCGGTCGTGTAGCTTCACCAGGTCCTGCTTCGCCAGGTCCTGCTTCACCAGTGAAGAGCGATAATAATGACAACTTCTTCAACCTGGCAGTAACGTCGTCTCAGAATTTTGAGTTCACACTCAGTGGGTATGGTTCCCTCTGTCCTTTCCTTATCTCACTAGCCACCTTTCCAGGAACCCCAAGCCCGAGTAAAGGGAAAAAAAAGACCCGCGTTATCATGTCTGATGTGCCACACGATCCACAGGGTTGGGCGCGTTACTATCTTGTGGCGCATGATTTTACTCCGCTTGAAGTTCAACACGTCGAGGGTCTTCTTTCCTCTTGCAACGACGCCGATGAGTTTGGATCTGAGTTGGAGGAAAGATACAAGTGGCCGCAGAGCTCTTCAAAGTTTTTATGGGATTTCTACCAGACTTTTAACTAGGTTTTGAATATTATACTGCAGGACTTGAAATTGCAAATTTTTATTTTGATAGAATGATAAACGAAATATTCAAATTATTCCAAGGAATTATACAAACAAGATATTTGTAAGAACATCCAAGTTATACTGCCGGACTACTAACTACGACAGTAGCAATGGTGCGCTCTAGGAAGACCTCAAACTTTGAGAGGATGCTCAGCGCCTCTCGAAGGGCTGGGACGTCTTCTCGAAAACCCTGGCGGTATCGACTCAAACGTGCTTACGCCAAATTATCGAAGGCCGACAAGGCTAGAAAGAAGGCTCAGCGTGCTGAAGAAAAAACGCGGTACCAAGATGCTATCGTTGGCCTTCAGCAGCTCATTGTCGACAAGGCCACCGAGCTTCGCGAGGAGTTTGGAAAGTATAGCGTCAATCATATTGTTGACGATGTTATGCAGACTCACCGACTTAAGGCGACTCGCAAGCAAGCAAGCCGGTTCAACGCGTTTGTAAAAATGGAGTTGGCGCGTATTAACGAAGGTATGAGCATCTGTGTTTGCTGCTGGTGGTGGCCATATCTTAACGAGTGCTTCGTAGCTATTCCGGAAGGTGAACCGCGACGGAAGGCCAATGAATGTATGTCGGAGATTTCGCAGAAGTGGAAGGAACTTTCCGAGGAGGAGAAGGTTGCCACTACTGAGGTGGCCTTGAAGGAAATTCAGGATAACAGAGAAAATCGGGATGTAGGGACGCACAATGTTGCGCTGAGTGCATTTCACGACACGCGTATCACGTTGGACGACGTTAAGGTGGCGGTGAGTTGTCTATCCTCCTGCAGCAGCTTCATATTTTAATAATGTATAATTTAGCTGGCGCGCCTAAATTCCCGCACCGGGGATGAATCACTCCTGATCACCGTGCGCTCTAACACCAGCCACTACAACAAGCCACAGGTGTACGCGTCAAGTGAACGAATTTCGGAGTTCTTCAATCTTGTGTTCAAATGCCCTGTTGAAGACATAGGCCTTCGGCTTGAGGGATACATTGTCTCGGGTGTTGAGGGCGTTGTTCGTAATCACGCGCAGCAGACCCTGCAGATGAAGAAGGAGCTCACGGATCTAATCATGAAAAAGCTTCGTATGTGACTCATCATCTCAGCCTAGATAAAAATTGACGTACTGTGACAGAGGAGGCGTGCGGAAAATCCAAAGTGTCCAAGATGTACTACAAGGGCTTCGACGAACGTATCACCCTGCGATACGGCGTAGTGCTCAATAATTGGCCGTTGCCGAAGTTGTGCTGCCCTAGCGAAATCCCCACCCGCGCAGCTCTCGACACTTTGATCAATTCGTGGAAATCGGGAACGACTCACTTCAAGCGCTTGTCGAATTCAGAGTTCGAAGAATGGAAAGAGGAGTACCACAGGGCGCAGGCAGCAAGGGAGTTGGCGCAGGCAGCAGAAGATGATGACGCGCAAGCGGCGGCTCCAGAGAACGGCAATGACGTAGCTGCAGCCGCTCCTCTCAACCTCAACACAGGCTCGAGTCCCTCTGGTGCCAATGGAGGAGATACTACGGCGGCGCTGTCGAGCAGCAATACCACCCCCCTCTCGACTTCCATAAACTTCGTCAATACCATGGCAGTCACCGACTTGAACGGCAACCCTATCACCATCGTTAGTAAGAAGCGCAAGCCTCGATCTGACGCTGGAAAGCCACGCGGGCCTCGTAAGAAACGCGGTGAGTATTCAATAATACTATATGTTCTTTTACTCACATTATATCCACAGCTACAGATGAGAATGCTGTTGCAAGGGATAGTGTTGGTAGTGGAGGGGCCATTGCTTCCTGAATCATGTATTCTACTATGTTAATGAATGATATCTATCAGTATTCTTAGTGGTGACTTGAGTTTGTGAAGGAATGCGCAAGGAGCGGGACTTAGGCGCGAGCGGCGGGACTTAGACGACGGCGAGGAGTGTATTATATAAGATTTATGTATAAGCGAGGCGCTGCCGACGAGGGAACTAAGCGAGCAATGGGAGGGATGGGCGGTGATGGCGACGAGCGGACGGAGGCGACGAGCGGACATAGCGGAGTGGATTAGATAACACGGAGACATGCGGAACGGGTGTAACGGACTTACGGACTTACAGGTACTTACGCTCGGACGCAGACTCTTACAAATGATGGTCTATGGAGAGCTCTGGACCCCTTCCTTTTACAAGATATTCATATTTATTAGAGGAATTGTTGGAGGTGTGAGGAAACAACGCCATCAAGGGCTACATCCTTGCCGCAACCGGGGTTGCTTGGCAGGTCCGTTGTTCCGGGACCATGTGATGTCGAGGTGGTACCAGCAGCAGGCGTATCTTACTGTCAAC